>FIZR01013768.1:0-19838 GCA_900060175.1 Ferrisia virgata | reverse complement strand
ATGAAGGTTTCGCCGCTCAGACAGTCGAATTGATACAGTGAGATGGACTGTCGCCGCATTTCACGTATTGTTTGTCTTCATTGCAAATTATGCGATAAGGCACGTACATCTATACACATTTTTTTGACGTAATAAAACTAACCTTAACAGGTATGAAGGGTTGAAAAATCGAAAAGTGGAAAGTTTCAGGTCCAATTTATAGGAAATCGAAAGAGTTATAATATACCCAAAAATGAACTGTGTACGTCGATTACACCGTAAGAAATCGGTCCATTTGGACCATTTTACAAATATTTCGACAATTGCTCATCTCTACCGGTCGTACTAATTCACCGAGAGGGTTGAAACTTGGTAGGTGGTTGACTGTAGTGTCCAGGGTATGCCTCTGGGGGGGGGTTTCGTCTCTCCATCCCTAACCCGCCTTATTACAGGTCCAAAAAATCCATTTTTTCAACGTTTTCGATTAATTGCTCACCTGTTCAGGTCACTCTAAGTGAGCTAGCACCTTGAAATTTGGCACACAGATTGGGGAGATGAAGGGTGTGCCGTTTGGGGGGTCTCAGCCATTTCTACCCGAATGGGCCCCTACTATAACTTTGCAAAAGGAATTTTTTTCGATTCTTTTCGAATTTAACGATAAATATGTGTAATCGTAATACATTTCCATGGAAATATTTTTCCGCCATCGATTTTAACGCGACGATGACGAAGAGATTAAAGGTCGGCTATCCAAATTTATATTCAAGCTGTGGCAATTTATTAACGCGGGAGGAAAAGTAGGAACCCAAAAAGTGTACCACCCCAGAATATCGATACGATGTATTCAAAACCTACACAACGAATTAGGAACATGGACAACAGGAAAACCTGACTCCAAAAGTATCGCGATGCGATGCTTTTTTTTTTAATTTTTATTTCATTACTGGCAATTAAAAAACTAACGACATTTTTGATTAATAGATTCGAGTATACGCTTACCTACGAGCGACGCTCGATTTTATCTTGTTATTACCTGAAAATAAGAGCGTGTTTCTTTTTACACGCGCTTAGTACGAACAGTACATCTTTTACGGAACACAATGACTCTTTTATCATATTTTCTGACAAATTTACGTAAAACTACGACTGCGCGCGTCTTATTTTAATCGCAATTAACAAAGAATTGCGAACAAATCTTTCACGTACGCGAAGAAGAGCAAATTTAACGCTCTGAAATGGCATTAATAAGAAGAATACTTGGGCGAGATACGAGAATTTACACTTTAGCGTACTATACATTTCAAATTATTCCGAATAAAAGGCTAAATTGGCCCGAAGGTTTTGGTTTTATAATAAAACCTCAACTTGGAGTTGAATTACTTTTTGGCCGTGTCGCAGTCGTAATTTTTTTTTTGGCTGAAAAATTTTTCCACCACTTATTTAAATTTACATTTCGTTTAAATAGAACACTACAGAATTGCCGTCGTCTTCTACGTCGAGCGCAAGTAGGAAGAAAAGCGAACATAAATTCTCGTTTGAGCAACGATAGTAAATAAGCGTATAGCTAACTCGACAATAAAATAGAATACGTTGAGCAGAAGATGTACAGCAAACTTTTCTTTTCTTTTTTCTTTTTTTTTTTTTTTGGACGACAAGTGTGACCTTGATATACGACGTAAATGACGTATTAAGTTAACGAACGAAGATGATACGAGGCAAAAATCACGTGTAGGGAGGGGGGGGGGGTTTGAGAAAAACAGTACATTTCGGTATCTCGGTGTACCGATCGAATAATACTCACTTGCGAAAAATATCAGCGAAAAACTTCTTCAATGTACGACAATCGACTCAAAACAGATGGAGAAATAGAAGGAGAGAGAGAGAGAGAGAGAGTGCACGCGAGAGATAAAGAAAGAGTGCGTCAGAAAGACAGAGAAACGATATAAAGCTTTCGCACCTTGCGGTAATAAACGTCTGTGCGCGTCTTTGCTTGCAAAGGCGATAAAGGTGAATTTCGGCAGCGGTGACGAAAAGCACTCAGCAACCACAATAAATCATCTTCCAAAGAGTTATTACTTTACCATTATTAATTAAAGCCACTTTTAATCATCTTATTACCGGATAAGGTTTTAGAGCAGGATTTTAAAAGGCTGACAAAACAACCCTTCTCGGAGGTTGACGAGACGCAGGGCGAGGATCGCGGAGACGCCGCCGCACACAGCCTGACGCGTAAGTGAAGTTGCCGGAATAATCGCTCATTTTTAAAGCTCCGGCTCGCTCAAAAGAAAAGTTATTACGACGAAGATCCGGATTTTGTAAAAAGTTTAAGTCGTCCTGCTGCTCCGCGCTCTAGCGCCGCCGCCGCCGTCCATCCGTCCATCCGATGTCTTACCGTCATCGCCGCGCCGCTTTAAGAAGACCTTTTTAAAAAGCACCGGCTAAACAGTTACTGGAAGACGTTAATTCTACGATATTACGTCACCCCCTCCCCTCCCCTCCCCCCGATGGAAGCGAAAACAAAAGGAAAACTTTAATGAGCAACGCGTTTGCATACTAACAAACTCATTATATTGGCGAAACGGATTAGTTCGTTTCACTTCACCGCCAGCCCACCTCCCTACCTCCCTAACTCCCTCCATCACTGAACAATATCCCACCAAATGCTATACTCGGCGCGCTTCTACTTTTTTCTCAGTTCGTCGTGTTCGTTTCGATTTGCCAAGTATTTACGAGGAGAAAAACGCGAGTCGAGCAATACGCTGATACTGGTGTCGAAGATGGCCGAATTTTCAATGCGAAACATTAGAAAATCGTAGCTTCGCTTTGAACTTTTATTATTGAAAAATGAATAAAAAAGAGCCATCACTTTTTAGTGGGGGCATCTTTACTCGGGACAGCTCTCTTATTACATTCAGCACAAAACGTAAAACTAATAGTAACATTTCAACTAATTCTACTCGCCGATATTGTACAGAGTAATATAATCTGATCAGTTTACACAAATTTTCTTGTCACGTTAATAATATAGATATTATTTCCGAAAACGAGATACCACAGATTTTGGCAAATATGATTACAAAGCTAACATTTAAGGGTATATAAGCGTGGAAATTGGCGATGATAAACCGGTTTCGAGATGAACCGATTTTATTTTCCAATTATATTTTGATAAAATTCGAACAGAGCTGGTTTTGAAAGACGCAGAACAGAAATCTGTACATGGAAATCGTCACAAGAGAACTGGTTTCAAGATGAACCGGTTTAATTTTGCAAATTTCGTCGAATTTTCGCGAAAATTGATATACTACCATTTTTGTATACGCTGAAAACAAACCTGTCGATAAAAACTACAGCAAATGAATCATTTTTGAAATGAACCAGTTTATCAATAAATTCACGGTTCATCTCTGAACCAGTTCACTGTCGCAAATTGTTACGGCCGTATTTGTCTTCTGCACCTAGTAAAACAGTTACATACGAAATTTCAGACAAATCTGTTCAAATTTCGGAAATAAAACCGGTTTACCTCAGAACTGGTTCATCAAAATTATTCCAGGAGAATTATTAATGAGATAAACCGGTTTTATTTTCGAAATTCGAACAGGTTTGTCTGAAATTTATCATGTAATTGCATCATTAGATGCAAAAAACCATAGCTTTATACCAGTATTTTTAAAAATACAAATATAATTGAAAATAAAACCGGTTCATCTTAAACCAGTTCATTTTGAAACCGGCACATTATCATCAATTTTTACGGCCGCATTCTTTTTTTTCAACCAGTAAAACACTTATGCTACAATTTTCAGATCAATCTGTTCAAATTCCGAGAATGAAAGTGGTTCATCGAATTTTCAAAAAATTATTGCGAATTTTGATCAATTTATTCATAAAACGCTTCACTTCAAAACCGACTCATCCGCGATAGTTTTCATGGTCAGATTCATTTTCAACTTATCTAAACATGATGTTATACCAATTTTCACGAAAATTCGGTTAGATTTCAGGGAAAATCGGTGACGATGAACTGGTTTCATTTTATGACCTATATTTGTATTTTTATAAAAATAGCTCTAAAGCAATTTTTAAAAAAATGCATAGTTGAAGAATAAAACCAATATATCTTGAAACCAGGACCATTACGACCATTTTTGGTCGTGCTAGATATTTATTTTTATCCCCCCCTCTCTCCAGACTAAACCTATTTACTCTACTCGATACTGACCAAAATCGCTCCAATTCAGTCAGTAGGTTCAGTTTGACGACGGATTAGATACATATGAGTGGGAATAACATTAGGTTAAAATTCAGTTATACTCTAATTTCGGGGAGGGGGCACTGAGGGGCTACAATTGCAAAAAAATTGTTCTTTTTTTGAGTCAATCGATAAAAAATCGAAAGTTGAATAACATACCCTTAAAATCAGCCTCCTAAGTCAATTAGAAGATAATTAGGCTTTTCTCCTCATTTGACCTTGAAAAAGTACTTTTCGCCCCCTATCTCTTCTCCAAAATATGCTAAGAAGTTAAGATTTGGTATGTAGATTTAGAATAGGTCGTAGATATACCTTTGATTGGTTTTCGACGTTTTAGCCTGCCCTCCCCCCTCTATTGAAACTCCTTTATGCTTACCACATTTTCAATTCATATAATTATAATGTTTAACGAAAATCAGGCTGAAAAAGCATTTTTTTTTTTTCAATATGCAGCGATAGCCTATTTAATTTCGGATTTGGGCTAAAAACAAATATCGCAAAAGTCGCTTAACATTACTCCTACTACTCAATTCCCTATCTGAAAATTTCTATCAAGATAGGCAACTTATTCACACGACACGCAACACGAATACGTTGCCTATATTGCAAATCGAAGGGGCAAAAATAATGCTTTCAAAAAATTGATACTAGAACAAATTTTCAAGCATGGGAACGGATAGTGGATCCAAAAGTGAACTAATTTTATCACGTTAATTTTTTATCAGATTGTAAAATTAAAGGAGCCATTACTGCGTGTTGTATCAAACTTTTAATTTCAATTCAATATGGCATTTTCACCATC
This sequence comes from Ferrisia virgata, assembly GCA_900060175.1. Lineage (NCBI taxonomy): Eukaryota > Metazoa > Arthropoda > Insecta > Hemiptera > Pseudococcidae > Ferrisia > Ferrisia virgata. The sequence goes on along the minus strand of FIZR01013768.1, from coordinate 14,802 downwards.
ATCTTTCAACTTTGCCAGCAAATTAAGTTTAACAATCAAATTCGAAAGATGTTTGTCACCAGTAGAAGTCCCAAAAAGAGGTTTTGCAGAATTAGAAATAATGTATTATTTATACGTCATTTTCTGGCAATAGAAAAAGAAGAAATTATCATTCGATAGTTACTCAATAACTTATCAATTCCAACTTCAAATATTAATCATTCGATAATCTCAGAACTAAGCTTTGAAAATCCAAAGCACCAGAAATCCGAAAAATTTAGCTCTGGAGTGGAGCAATGATGTATAAGTGTCACATTATCTGCCTTACGAAGCCAATTAAACGAACTGATATTTCTATAAATCTTGATAAAACTTACTACACACAAACGTACTCTTCTAATTTTGTTGGACAAATTTGGTACTCACCTAAAACAAACATATATAAATCAGAGAATTAGTTTACAATGAATCATTTTTATTCGAGAATAATGTAAAATATAATTACTCATCACTGCAGGGATAGCAAAAATGTAAAGTAGGAGAGTGAAAATATTTTCATAATAGATAAGCAGTTTTCAAGATTTTGAGCAAAAATGCTCAAATAAAATAAAAAATTAAAAAAAAAAAAAACATTGCTTCGCGATACTTTTTTAGCCTGATTTTCATGACATATTACAACCTCCAAAAGGCACATCTAGAGTCCCTACTAAATATACATACCTAATTTCAAGTTCCTAGCTCAATTCGGAGGGAAGTTATGCGAGGAACAAACTCAAAAAATAAGAAAAATCGCCCAAAAATCCCCATATTTAGGACTGTAAGCGGGGAAAAAGGGGCTGAAAAGTCGAGACCCCCAAAGGGCATATTTAGGGCCCCTATTAAATGCACATACCTAATTTCAAGTTCCTAGCTCAATTTGAAGGGGTGTTATGTGAGGAAGAAACTCAAAAAACTCCAAAAATAAGAAAAATCGCCCAAAAATCCCCGTATTTAGGACTGTAAGCGGGGAAAAGGGGCTGAAAAGTCGAGACCCCCAAAGGGCATATTTAGGGCCCCTATTAAATGTACATACCTAATTTCAAGTTCCTAGCTCAATTTGAAGGGGTGTTATGTGAGGAAGAAACTCAAAAAACTCCAAAAATAAGAAAAATCGTCCAAAAATCCCCATATTTAGGACTGTAAGCGGGGAAAAAGGGGCTGAAAAGTCGAGACCCCCAAAGGGCATATCTAGGGCCCCTATTAAATGTACATACCTAATTTCAAGTTCCTAGCTCAATTTTAAGGGGCGTTATGTGAGGAAGAAACTCAAAAAACTCCAAAAATGAGAAAAAGCCATCAAAAACTCACTTTTTTGGGAGTGTCAGGGGGTGTAACTGGAGCTAAAAAGTTGGAATCGTCAAAAGGCACATCTAGATTCCATATTAAATATACATACCCAATTTCAAGTTCCTAGCTCAATTTGGTGGGAAGATAGGGGAGGTACAGCTCTTTTTCAGGGCCAAAAAGGGGGAAACCCCCATTTCTCCCTTCCTAATTCACTTGGTGGGTTGATTTGTGGAAATGCTACACAAAATTTAATTTTTTATCACTTAGCTTAAAAAGGGGTAATGTTTACGTTTTTGACCCCTTGGCACCCCCTCCCCCAAATTGGGGCATAACTGAATTTTGACCCAAGTTCATCCCCACTCATATATATCTAATACATCGCCAAACTGAGCCGATTGACCGAATTAGAGTGATTTTGGTCGGTATCCAGCAAAGTATATAATTTCAATGTTCGGGAAAAAAAATAAAAATAAAAATCTGATATGGCTAAAAATTGTTTTAATGGTCTTCTAGGACACCAAAATGGATTTTATTGATATTCCCCCCCCCCCTCATTCCGCCGTTGATCGATAAACTGCAATAGCCTGGTTTTCATTGATAATATGACACAGAAAATCAGGCTAAAAATATGCATAAATTCCTGTCCTTAAAAAAATTGCAATATATTTCTCAAATTTTGTATACAACTTTTCTCCTTCGAAATCCGCCAATCGTTCGATAGAATGTAATAGCTCATTTCTAACCAAAAATTAAGCATTTGTCTGGTCAAAAAATGGTCAAAATAGATTCCTGTTCTCGGTGCAGATTGTCAATTTACAAGATTTTTATTCTGTTGAAATAACAGGAAGAAAATTGACTTGAAAAATGAGAATTGGCCAACTCATCCAGATCGAAGTGTGATTATTCAGATGAGCATAATAAAATTGGCGTGTTCACCGAATCGAACATTTAATTCACCTGGCGAAGGATCGTTGACAATCGCAATCGAGATCAAGATTTTACATCTTGCAACAAAACAGAAGAAATAAAATATTTCAATCATCTACGTTAGAAAATCCGACTAAAACATATAACAGATATACGAACAAGAGGGGGGGGGGGAGAAAAGAAGGAAAAAAAATCACAAAACGAGCATTGGTGGTACATATAGTGGCACGAGTAGATATATGTGTGGTATGTATTCTTGCTCATCTCGTCACAATAGCCTATTACAACGATGTGCATACTTTTTTCAACGCTCTCGTCGTCATCGTCGTCTCACAGCAATCACTTAAGTATACGTATATGGAGTATATGAAGTATATACAGTATACGAGTGCGCTTATGCGGATAAGCTGAGCCGAGTATCGCTCTCTCATTACCGTGCATGTATGTTCCATATATCTTTATACGACGACTACTACTACTACTACTACTACTATGACAAGCTACCATGCTAGGGACGAGCGAAAAAAATTTTTTTTTTCTCAGCTCGATATTTGAGAATTTTGCGACATTGATCCTGGTAGAGAGGTGCGTCGCCGTTTCCTTTCTTCGCCACCGCGTCCATTTTAAAACATTGCGAGTTTCTATTATTTCCCAAGAGATATCATTTCGCCGCTATCTACACAGAAAAACGTGTCGCTTCTGTAATGAGAATATTATCTTCTTATGCACAAACCGTCACTTGGGATGCAATAATTTTAGCTTTATTTGCAATGAAAAGGTCAGTTACGTTTGGTGTATATTTCGCTGCATTATATTCTAAATTTCTTGCTGTGTCTTTGGCGTTCTTTTCAGCACCTAGAGCTCGGCTTGCTGTATACCTTTGGCTCTGCACAGACGAGGCGAATAATCCAATTTAGACGAGCAGGTCGTCAACGGTGCCATCCTCTGCCGCCTGCCTTCGAATGAATAATACTAAATTAGGCTGTTTCGAATGAGTTCTTTCTACATGTGCAATCGTATAACATCGGGCACTTATTGCTTAGTCCTCTCGAATAGGTACACCTACTACAACGATACGACGCGACGTAATACGTATCCACTGGTGGGAATTAGTTGCGTCATTTTACTCGCTGCCTTTTGCCCTTTACGAATATACAGATAACTCGTACGTAGAGTGTATTGTATACGTGGAGCCGTTGAAGCAACGCAGAGGTAGACCAGTTTTGTTATTATTTCATTTGTGAAAATCGTATTAAAATTTTTATCACTTTTCGAGCGTAAATTCCATACCAAATACAAATTAGCTACCAGGTACCAACCTACTCGTACGCCTTCGAGCGAAAAGTAAGTAACTAAATTGGATATGTTGGTCTATTATCGTACCCCATATTCGTACATTTTATTCAACTACGATGACCACCAGCATCATGTAAAACTTTAAAGTAGCTCCTTTTCATGCGTGTATATATACACACATATATATATATACCTACATTTGCTTTAATTACCAACTCAAAGGTAGGTAATTGTTATATTTCCAGGGTATGCTACGTATGTGTGTGTGTACGTTTTGCAGGGGCATAACGAAAGAAATTCCATTAACTCTTGCAACGACTCGTCGCAGAAGTAACCATCGTCGACTACATGTATTGGAAAGATCATCTGGTAAAGCTAATTTTAACGCAATTTCTTCTAATCCTCGAGCGAATGCTTTTGTTGTTCAAGTACCCGAGATAAACGTGAAAATATACATATAAAATTTTCTAAAGATTACTTACCGCGAGGTTGAAAAACAGAGGATAAAATAGCAAAAACTCGTAATAAAGACGAATAAAAATTTTTAGTACATGGCGAAAGGAAAAAAAAAATATATAGAATCTGTACGAGAAAATCTCGCAATACGCCTCAATTTGTAACAGCTGCCATGTTCAATCATATATTCTCTTTACGTTTGTTGGCTGAAGAACGAAGACACATACGGGCACACACACACACACACACACACACACACAGCCACACCCATACACGAAGAGGACAAAAAATTCATTCGCAGTGTCATCAAGTTACCTAGTAAAAAACTTACGAATGAGTACGTTTCGTGTGTTCAAACGCGCGAAAACTTTTATACATTCATTTATATCCGTCGTTTCTTATTTATAAAAAATATGTTATTTTTCCTAAACATTACACCGTTTGCACCTCGTCTCACTTCGACGTGTTTTTTTTTTTTCTACGCGAATGGCACGCTCAAGATTAGCCACGTTTTCTGCATATACCGAGCTGTATCGGCGTGTACATGTTTTTCTCGACTATGCTACGTAGACAAACATAACCGCCTTCTTGAAGGCGATATAGTTTGATTTTCTTTCCTATATCATTGGTAAGTTTGGTATTCGTCTCGTTCGACGAGTACGTATAAAATTTAGGTCAATTTTTTTATCTGGCGTATTTTTATTTTGCTTTCTTTATACGGGTCTTTTCGTGTACATGCGGTCTCTCTGTCTGTCTGTCTCTCTCTCTCTTGCACTGTTCGTTTACTATTCCACGACCGTAAAAACTTTTCCGTAAGATTGACGTATCTCGGCTATGAAGAATGACAAGCATCGGTTTAACATCTCATATTTTAACTGTATGACAGTTTTTTTTTTCCCTCCGTTTGTTTTCTTTTCATTTTCAAATGAGATGCCACACGTCGATCAATGTGTTTAGCGAGTTGTTATAAGGAGGAAAAAATTAACAAAACGACGTTTTATTTACCTCTCTTTCTTTCTTCTATCTTTAGATTTCCAATAATCTGACGGCTGGTTTTATTTTCGTGATATTACGACAAAAGCGAACTTGACAAGTGGAAAATTTTGCAGCCTTGGTTGCCCTCTCAAGCGCAGACATTATTCCAAGAAATGGAAATATTTTCCTAAACCAAACCCTTGCGACCCCTCTAAACCTGTATACGAGAAGGTTTTCATCATCATTCGGATCATTTTTACTTTTTTTTTTTTTTGCATCGAAGGGAACTGATAAATGGTCACGATCACGCCAAAGAAACAATACGCCGAAAGCTACAGACAGAGCTTTTTAATCTTCGTATCGAGTTTCAGTTTCACTGCGCTAATTGCAGGCGTAATTAGGGGTGTTCGATGTTGAAAGAAAATAGCCAAAAATATTTTTCCAAACGCGAGACGGTGAGTACTAAGGTGAGCCGAATTTTAATTTTTAGCCTGATTTTCCACGTCATATTGTCAACGAAGACTACAGGGATAAATAGCAGCAACAAAATCCGTTATGGGGTCCGAGAAAACCGCTGAAACTATTTTCGTTCGAGTCAGATAACTATTATTTTTATTTTTCATCCAACCACACCCTCCCCACCACGCGAAATTGAAAATTATTTACTCGGCTAGATACCAGATAAAAATGGTAAAATTTTAAGATGGAGGGTCTTCGCCTGGTGTTGGACTTGATGCAAATGAGTAGCGACGATGTGGCGTCAAAAGTTCAACGATGCCCAAATTTGGAAGAGGGAGTGTCGAGAGGCTAAAAGCTAAGGATCTTTCTAAATTTACATACCAGATTTAAACTTTCCAGCTTAATTTGAAGGAATTTTCAAGATCAAAAAGAGGAAACCCCTTCATATCTCCCTTTCTAATTGACCTAAGGAGCTAATTTTTATAAATATTACGCAACCTTGGATTCTCTATTGGTTAGTTTGAAAAGAAACAATTTTTGCGATTTCAGCCCCTAAGCACCCCTCCCCCCAAATTTGAATACAACTGAATTTAAACTCGAGGCTATCCCTATTCCAGAATATCAAATTTCACGCCGATCGAAGCCCTGTTCTTTAAATTTGATCGATTTTGGTCCGTACCGAGCTGAGTAAATAATTTTTCAATTTTGGTGGAAAAAATAAAAAAATAAAAATAAATATCTAATACGGCCAAAAATGGTCCTCAAACCACATTTTGTTGATATTCGTCCTTCATTCGTCATAGGTTGAAAATCAGGCTAAAAATTATTCCGTTTTAAATCAATTAATAGAGAATTAAACAAAATTGGTCTTTACAGAATGGTTTTAAAATGTCGTCCACCAAATCTGCAGCAATACATTTTTGTATGAAATACAAGTATTCTACAATGCCTGTTATCTCCATAGGCCAAAATCAAATTCCACTTTCCGGATACCCCGGCTTAACTTTCGACAACAAATTATGCTGGAATCAACACCAAACCTCCAGGAGAGACAAAACTGCTTTTCCAAAATAAATCTTCTAAATAAATTAGCACACACTAGTTCTGTTATGGATCTGACAAATCAATCCCTGCTCTCAACAGGCTAAACACAATTCACAGCACTATTATGAGAATCGATCTCGATGCCTTTCGTACTAAACCCTTTGTAAACCTACTCTCCGAAGCACCAGAACCCCTATTATATATCAGAAGACAAAGAATAACCGCAAACTCTAATTTAAATATTCTCTCTTCTCTTGATTTTCACACAAAATCAAAATTTGTTTTTTTCTCTTCATCAACTGACCCCACATATATCCAATTTACTTCACGCCATAACCGAAACTGAAACTCTCATCCATCATTATACTATAAATATCTACTGACCATGGCTCGATTTCACCCCTGAAACAAACTACTCACAAACTGAATTCATAAAATCCGATACTGACTCCATCGTAGTCACTTCCTATTTTAATGAATTGCTGAACAAGTACGCAAATCACCAATTCCTTTTCACTGATAAGTCTAAAAACTCAGATCTGACAGGCTGTGCTTTTGTTCATGAAAATGACCACATGCTCTGCTCTCTTTCCGCCTACTCCTCGGTTCTCTCACTCGAACTACATGCAATTAAAATGGCAATCATATATATCCACGACCTCTCCATAAACAACTCAGTAATTTTCTGAGACTTACTCTCAGCTTTGCATATCATCCAAAATCTGAATAACAAAAAACAGCATCCCATAGCACAAGAAATTATCCACATCCTCCCATCTTCGTCCAAGAAAATAGTCCTATGTTGGGTTCCTTCGCATAGAAATATCACAGCTAATGAAACACCTGACTCTTCTGCGAAAATCGCATTGCTGCACAGCCCTATCCAAAATATCCCTATCCCTCCTTCTGACTTGAAGCAGTTTATCAAAGCACAAAACCTATCCACATTTCAACTATTCTGGCAACAAATTTCCTCCTCAAACAAATTAAGAATATAAAAAATCATATAATTCCGAGAAATAACTTCAACATCTGTAATCATCACGCGAGTGCCCTCAATCCATTCTCTTCTGACACATTCCTATCTCTTGAATAAAAACCCTCCTCCCTTATGCCCAACATGTAAATGTTAAATTTCCATTACTCATGTGCTTTTCGAATGTCCTAAGTATCACCAAGAAAGAATCCTATATCTTACATCAAACGATCTTGAAAAAGTCCTGGCCGATGACTCTCAACAAATTCAAAATATACCACCTTTGTGACCAAAATCGGAATAAAACCTCTTCTTTGAACAACTATCCCTTCAATACGCCTCTGGCCTCCGTTGCAGAACATGGCGTTCAAAAAGAAAAAAAAAAAGTTACATAAAAAACCCAAAAATTAGCCTGCTGCATCAATTAGGAGGGGAGATATGAGGGGGTTTTCTCTTTCCGACCTTGAAAAAAAACTTTTCCACGCATATCTCCTCTTCCAATTGTGACAGGAGGTTGAAATTTGGTATGTACATTTAATAAGGATCTTAGATGCGCTTTTTGAAAGTTTTAACTTTTCAACTCCATTTTACCCTAGAACAGTAATTTTTTTTGAACAGCTTTCATTTTTTCAACTTTTTGCGCTCAATCCTGGAGTGCGTCCCCCCCCCCCTCAAATTCATAGTCTTTTAAAAAATCATAAAAATAAAATGCATGCAAAAAGCGATATTTTCAGAAAATTTTTGATAAGTAAGGTAATGGTAAAAATTTTCTTTCAATGATCATTGGTTATAAATATGCATAATAATTTCATTTTTAGAGAAAAAATTTAAAAAAATAATTTTTTGAAAATTTTAAAACTTTGAGTCTGTTTTAAAAGTTGAAAAAATTGAGTTGATGGGCTAAAATTTTAACTACATGACTTGGAGATCATTTCACAACCCACTACGGTGTCGAAATTTAAGTACATGACAAGTACACTACAATTTTTGAAATAAAAATTTTCATGCGCAGTCTATTTAGGCTCAAATCCAATCAAACTTGTCACAATGTTAATGGTTAAAGCCGTAAACGTGTACTATATTCGTAATGTTCCATTTCGAGTCAAATATTTGCGTTGCGAATGAACATGGCCAAACTTTCAAAAGCCTTCACTCGACACAATCGGCGTAAAGTTACCACATAGTACAATTTTAATTACTCCTTTTCTTTTTCAATACCTACCAAGCACGAGAACTGGTACTTGTCTTGTACTCTTGATTTCGAGCAAGCCTTTCGCTTTGCTCGTCATGCCACGTTCAAACAAATTATTAATTCGTTGCCACTCGTAATCAAGCAGCAACTCGTACAAAAACGATATTCTTTACAGCGCTAAAACAAAGTACAACGTTCAACTCGACCTGTGTATTAAAAGCGCCCCTCGGTAAATTTAAAAATAACTCGCAAAAGTTTCGTATTCGAGATACCAGCCGCAGAAAAAATCGCACATAGCTCGCTCATTTTCAAAAATTAATACTTAATACGAGTTCGAGAACTTATCAGATTTTTTTTTACAAAAACTTCCCTTGCCATTAAGCGCTCTCGAACAATGGAAATTCTTAATTAAATCAAGACGACTATTTCTTATCAAATCGAGCTTCCTCTTTTGAGAGTACCTAGTTACCTTCGTAGCAGTTAAATAATAGTAAATAATTAAAAAAAAAGAGCAGGCATTCTTTCTATAAGAATTTTTAAATACTTTGACTTCTAGGGTTTTTTTTTTTTTTTTCAACTTTACGGATTTCATCAGCCAAGAGGCAAAAATTTTCAATATTCCGTTCTTCGTCAATAAATAAACGAAAGGAAAAAAAAAAAACAAAAACAAAAAAAACGAACAAAATATTCGCCTACTCGATTGGTACCTACTCGAATTAGGCCAACATTATTTAATATTTCTATCTCGCTCGGTTATTTTGCGAAGTCCAAAAAGCACGTATAGCACAACAAGTGCCACTGCCATACCGTATCAAGGAAACGAAGTGAATTTCGAAAGGTACTTAATTAAAAACAGATATTTTCGATAATTTTCATTTCGTAGGCCACATAACCGTACAAATGAATGCGCTTGTGCTTGTGTTGTTCGAGCATCGTCGTTGGACAAAACCAACTAACCAACCAACCAACCAGCGAACAAGAGCACAAAAATTGAATGAAAATAAAAAAAAATTAAAAGGAACTCACTTATCGAAAATTATACGCGAGAACTCGAAACCATTTAACGAACCAAAATAAACCTCGTGTAAAATAAACTCTCTTACTTTATGGGGTAAAATATTTCGCTTTTATTTATAATTTCGCCATTTTATGGTATTTAGGCTACGTTCGCACTAGGTAAGTAGGTAGACGAGGAAATGCGGCACAGTAAATAATTTTATTATCAAATAGTGATTTTTTTTTCTTCTCCACTTCGCAAGAAAGTAGCTTTTAGGAAAAACAACGACGATAAAGTAGAAACTTTGCCGAGTTAACTTTCTCGTATATTTCGGTAAGATTTTAATTATGATGAATAATCGCGTCGAGTATTAAAAAAGGAATTAATTTTTCAAATTTTAATTCAATTTTTCGGGCTGAACTTTTCAGCCATGCTCGCAAATTATATATTATGAAATACTTCGATCTTGTACTTGTAAATATACTGTATTCATTTAGAATAACATTGCGGAAGGGTAAAGTACGGAAATAAGAAACAAGTTGAAGGGTTAAAATCGAGACTTTTTAAATGAAAATTCTTCCCGAAAGTCTTGCGAAAGTCTTATGAAATATCTCTTACGTTAAATTAAATCGTTTGGTTACAGAATTTAAAAGTTATACTACGGCTGCCAGATCTACGGATATATCCTTAAATCTAGTGTTTCTAACATGTCTGAAACAATTTTAGGTTTTTTCCACGGATTTTGACATTTTGACATTTTGTCTATGGTTTTTAATCATTTTTAGGAAAAAAAAGTTTATAAATTATAGAAAATTTCGTACAAAATTACTTGAAACTTAAAAAAATGGTTTACTGGATCTCTGAGCAATCAGCCAACAACCATAATGTCATACGTCATGCTACTTAAAATATTATGTATACTATGTCTATGTATTTCAATTTTACTGAAAAATCACCAAAAAGTAATTACTGGTAAATTACAAAATAATTACTAGTAAATTTTCAAGTAATTATTGTTAAACCACCGAATAATTACCAGTAAATTACCGAATAATTACCAGTATATTACCAAGTAATTACCATAAATTAGAAAGTAATTACTGGTAAATTACTCAGTTCTTGCAGGTAAATTACCAAGTAATCATCAGTAAATTACCGACTAATAACCAGTATATTATCAAGTAATTACCAGTAAATGATCAAGTAATTATCTGTAAATTACCAAATAATTACTGGTAAATTATCAAGTAATTACCAGTGAATTATCAAGTCATTACCAGTAAATTACCAAGTTATTACCGGTAAATTGCTATGTATTTCATCATCTACCATAAATTACGTTAACAGTGAAACAAGCCAAAGGTTTTTTTATGTTTCCTTTTTTTTTTTTTTTTTTTTGATGACCTTATACTGACAGCCTTGAGCTGTATGAATCTGTATGAACTAATACATTTAAATTTCATTCAATTTGTTATCGGAGAAAGAATTTAGAGACAATTCAAACTACATCCCACAATCACCCACGCCAAAATACTCTCATACTTATATCAACGTAAAATGAAAGCTCACCTGATACTCGAGGTCTATATTGAGACACACTTTTCAGCCTGACTTTTATGTCACGATTACAGTCCATCGACTAACAGCAGGATGAGGAGAGGAATATTAACAAAATCTGTTTTGAGACCCAAGAAGTCTATTAAGACATTTTTTAGCCTTGTCAGATATTTATTTTTATTTCATTTAACTTTTCTTATTTTTTTTTCCTTTTTAATTTTTTTTCTCAAACATTAAAATCATTTACTCCGCTCGATACCGACTAAAATCACTCCAATTCGGTCAATCGACTCAATTCAGCGTCGGATTAGATATGTATGAGTGTGGATGAACTTGGGCCAAAATTCAGTTATGCCCTAATTTGGAGGAGGGAATGCTGAGGGATCAAAAACGCAAAAATTTCCCCTTATTAAGCCAATTGATAGATAATCAAAAGTTATGTAACACATCTAAAAATCAACTTCCAACGTAAATTAAGAGAAGAGATGTGGAGTTTTCCCACCTTTTTGACCTTGAAAAATGGCTGTACCTCCCTTATCTCCCCACCGAAATTGAGCTAAGAAGTTAAAATTTAGCATGTACATTTACTTGAGGCCTCAGATGTTCATTTCGGGGTTTCCTACTTTTCAGCTCTATTGCAACCCCTCAAAGCTCTAAAAAAGAGTTTTTTTGATAGGTTATTCTCATTTTTTAGTTTTTTGAGGTTGTTCCTCACATGACTCCCTTCCAAATTGAGCTAGAAACTTGAAATTTGGTATGTACATTTAGTGGAGGTTCTAGATTTTCCTTTTGCGAGTCTCGACTTTTCAGCCCCATTTCACCCCTTCGCAGCTACATATATATGATTTTTTGGTAGATTTTTCTTATATTTTGAGTCTGTTCCTCGCATAACTCCCCTCCCAATTGAGCTACGAAGTTGAAATTGGGTATGTACATTTAGAAGAAACGCTGGATCTGTCTTTTGAGGGTTTCGACTTTTTAGCCCCATTCAACCCTTAAAAAGCGTCGCTTCAATTTTCAAAATTCTCATGATTGTAATATGTCACGAAAATCAGGTTGAAAAAGCATCGCTTGGGCGATGCTTTTTTTTCCATGCAAATAAAACCTCAAAAGCTTTAACGTTAACAAAGAAGAAATCGCTGAAATAAAAAGTTCACTACAATTCTTCAGCTTCGAATTCCTCAGTTCGAATTTGGATAGAAAAATATATACATTCGTATACTTACTTGAGCTATAAACGAATGCGGAAGAATATCTAGCCAAGATACAAGAAGACGAGGTTGGGGAGGAGGAATCGATGTGCGCTGGGCAAAATTTCACGACAGCAAGGACTACAGTTAGAACGAGGCCATAGTTTTCGTCGTCGTTTGGCAGTACGGGCATGGGGCAGAGGGGGCGGGCGGGGGCAAAGCGCGCAAATGAAACGTGAATTAAGATTTCATTCCAGCCCCGAAGCCGTTTTGAAACAAAAATTCAACGACGAAGTCTTAATTTTCCGAAGCATCGATGGGACGATAAAGCTTTTGCGAGTAGCGATGAAAACAATGTAAAATATGATAATGTATCCGCATCGTGCGCCCGTTATTACTGCTCGTTGCTCGTTGCTTTCGCTATTACAATGAAAATCTATTTCAAAATACGCCAAGAAGGAAAATACATCAAACAATACCAACGTTACTCTACCTACTATGCGCACGTTCTCTCTCACTCTCTCTCTTTCTCTCTCTCTCTCTCGCGCGCGGGCGCTGTCTCTCTTGTTCGAATATCATGAATGAAATCGTATCTGAAAACGACAGCTAACAACCTCTACAATATAATTCCATCACAACAATGCCTTCCTCCCTGTTTATTCTCGTATTGCTATCACGAAAAGAAAAAAAAATCAACTCTGGTTCATGGAGCCTTCCCTTACACTGGCTGTTCAGTTATGATCTATCTTTCTTCTCACACTCTATCTCGCTATCGTTCTCTCTAGCTCGATTATATAGATTTCAACAATAAAAAACTATAATTCTTTATAGCCGATCATTGTCACCGTCATGCCATCATCACACAACTTCAATAAACATGTCTCATCATGTACCTAGAACTACCAGTGTAGTGTACGGATAAACGTTCGTTTATTTATAACACGTAGGTTTTCGTACTTAATAAAGATATAATCGACACCAGCGTCGTCCTATTTTCATTTCACATATTTCGTGAACTGGAAAATGGTAAAATGCGCAATACATTCGTAATTTTGACATTTTTAGCTATGGTTTGGAAAGGTCAAAACGTCCAAAAAACACATTTAGGACTGGCTATAAAATCTGCATACCAAGTTTTAATAACGTGGCTGAATTTGGAGGGAAAATATGAAAAAAAAAAAAACTCGAAAAATGACAAAAATCACCCTGAAAGCTAAATTTTTGTGGTTGTAAAGAAGTGCCATAGGACTTCAAAACCCAGAACAAGCACATGTAGTAACCCAACTGAATGTACATACCAAATTTCAATCCACTAGATTAATCTGCAGGAAAGATATTGAAAAGATAAACTCGAAAAATTACAAAAATCGCCCTAAAAACTACCATTTTTGAGGCTGTGAGCTGGTGTTAAATACGTTGGGCCGAATTTTGCTTTTTTTCGGAAATCTGCTAACGAGAGAGCCACAACACTTGCGAAATTACCTCAAAATAATGTGATATGAATTTCATCTTTCTAACATAATTTTTCAAACTTGCAAAACTGACTTAAAGCTCACAAAATTTCAAAAAGTTTTAAAAAAATTGGAAATTTTCTTCAAAAATGGAACATTACTGATATTTATACCCAAAATTATCATGATTGACAAATTTTCACTATTTTCCCTTTTTTCACGAGGTTTCAAAAATGTCCCCTTTTGCGTTTTTTCACAGTTTTCTGAAAAACTGTGCAGAGAATTCCTCGAGAAACACCCTCCTAAAGTGGTCGTCGGACATCGTATTTGGATAATTAAGCGCAATATTTCAATTTTACCTTCCACAGCAGATTTTCCACAGGTACACAAAAATGGCCATTCTTCACGGCTTTTAAAATAAACTTCTATTCATCAAAGGGGGCGATTTTTTAAGAAACCCAGAAAAAGGGGGAAATTCAAATACTTAGCACTCTTTGCACGCAACGGGTGAACATCGAAGGTCTGGTACTTTTTACATTGTCTCGTAATCATTGTTTTTCAACAAATAATTTTTGTCACACCACCTTCACATTTCAACTTGAAATCATAATAAATTAGGAAAATTAACTCGGTTCGCGGAATGGAAATGGCTTGTGGAGGAAATTCGTGAGTGGAACATAAAACGCGATGAATATTCCATATACTTATATGCTATATACCAACAATTGACAACTCAACTACATCATGCTGAACTGTGTTCGTTTCTGGATAAAACACACGATCAATTAAGTTCTATACTGCATAAGACGAAATTACGACATCAGAGAAAACTTCAAAAATTAATACTTCAACGTAATCAACGTATAAACACATCTACTTTCAATGGTCCAACTTTTTATCTCTTCAACACATCATGGATCAGATAAGGTGGCTGGTATTCGATACATGATAGAAAGGCTGCTTAAAACACCACTGTC
>FIZR01013766.1:0-15161 GCA_900060175.1 Ferrisia virgata | reverse complement strand
CCTCCTCTAATGTAACCCATCTCTAGGCATACCACATTTTCCACCACTCCTTTCGACCGTGCCTCTAGGCTAAGCTCCTGTACATGGCTAGTTAAAAGATATGAAAATAAAAAAAAATCAGCTTCCTACACGAAGGAGGGAAAAAATACCGAAGAGAGGTTCCCATTTTGGCATCGACAAAAAGTCGCTCCTCGCATATTTATCCTCCGAGCTGAGCCAAAAGGTTGAAATTTGATACGTGTTAGATTCAGCAGGAATTCTACGCGTTCCTTTGGAGGTTAAAAAATGGCGTTGCCTGAAATTTTTTTATAATTTTTCATCGGCAGTTTAATCCTTAAAATTTGAAACTATAAAATTTCACTCTCTTCCTGTCTTAGATCAAACACACACATACGCTTCTAAAAACAACGGTAAAATCGAGCGAGGCAACATATTTAGTTCTGAAATACGTTAAATTATCAACATAGATACACACATTACATTCCACATCTACACTTCCATTCCACGAACAACGTATGCGAGAAACACTATATTGATTGTTATTTAATTTACCGCGATTTATCAATACCTACGTCCAAAATACGTGCCATTTTAACAAAATTTTCATCTCAAGAATTTCGAAATGTCAGCGCACCTGTTTCGTTTACATTAAATTCCGAGTAGGCAGGTCTAGAGAGCTATTTATTGAGCACATTAATTTTCAAATAATAACGATAAGTGTTTCACGTGTACGTGAAAATCGCCTATAATAACGATTAATTTTCAATTATGACCAACAAATTATACATTATTGTTAATTTATTCGCGCTGTGCATTCTACTGATTGCGAAACCAAATCGTAAGTACCCTTAAATTTTCGTTTCAAAAAAATCTTAACATCGATTTAATTACCATTGCGGTACTGAAAATCTAGCAGAATGAATGAAAAGCCCAAACCAACCGCAGCCTTTCGTTTCTAACCCAATTGATGTAGTGAAACTGTACAAAGGACATTCAATTTCTTAGGGCAGAGGCTTTCAGCGAGAAGTTTGAAAATGTTTGTTTTACTTATAGATGGTGACAAAAATCAAAAAAAGTGCTATGTAAAGCGTACCTATCAATGCGGTACTCGACTAATAATACAAATTGATCCGATTTCTTCGAATTCGAATTTTTGGCAAACTTGATTGGAAAAATAAACAAAAAAATGTTACAAACAAAAGTTGTAGAGTGTAGACCTTTACATACTGATTATTTTTCATCCGACAACTTTTACTCAATCAAGCTAATGGAGTGAAGTTATACCATCCATAAAAAAGCGCGTAGATTACTGAACTTTTTTAAGATATACCAACTCTATGCTACTAGATAGAAAAAAAATTCCAAAAAAATCACTTATTTTGAAAGCTGTAAAATTTATATTTGAAAATTTTTCAATAGCTTAATTTTTTTAAAATTTAAAACCACTTAAAATAATTTTTTATTGAAAAATTTCTTTTCTACCCGGTGGCGTAGTACTGGTAGGTATACCTTGAGAAAGTTCACCGACCTTCCTACGTCCTGATGATATAACTCCGCTCCAGTGTTTCGTGGAAAAAAAATTATAGAATGAAAAATGATCAGTATTTAAAGCCCCACAACTTTTGTTTGAGTAATTTTTTCGTAGGTTTAATTTTTTGATTATTTTTGATGACGGTACAAGCTACTAAACCGGATTCAAAAATTAAAAATAAAAAAAAAAACGCTGCAATATGTATCATTTGAATACCACTTTAGTACACTACATATACCTTAAATTTGAATTTTTTGAGAAAAGACTCATTCAGTGATTTTCGACCTCTCCCACTGATAGCTTCCGCCGTAACAAATCATGCACCGTTTGAAAATTGCTTCAATGTCTCAATTCTGGGACATACCTAAACAGACCAACTTTTCAACCTATTTCAATTTTTTCCGCAGGATGTTCCTCGGAATTCGAGCATAAATACTCATCTGTACGGCCATCGTACTCGATATCCATATCAAAAGCAGAGAATTGGATAACACCACAAAAATGCAATGGCACAGACGATTTCGCAACCTTGGTTCATAAATCGTTACAGCGGAAAAATAATTTCGACGTTAGTCAGTTACAAGAATTAATGGTACAAGGTTTTCAAATTCTCTGCATTTGGAGCCAACATATAAAAGAAAAACTTAAGATTCAATCCGAGTTGAAATTTGACGAGCGGCCATTCAACTTATCCGGCGTATTTGTATTACCATCCAAATACGGAGAAGTGGTTTTTGGTAACCTGACGCTAGTTAATTTCCCCATTAGTAATGAAAAAATGCTCGCGACACCGTTGAATTCGGAATGTGTTCACGTTTTCAAGGTAAATTAAATATGATATTTCGAACAAAAAAAAAAAAAAAATCCGAACGAAATTAAAACCTTTTAATATTATCGAAATCAAAAATTTCTTTCTACCAATTTCACCTACTTTTCAAATCAAAAATATTATATACTCGAGTAAAAAATTTAATATTACCAAAAAAAAAAATACCTTCCAGTATTCTTTTACATTTGCAGACATCTTACCAAGCCAAATGGAACAAAACAACAATACGAGGTCAAATGGAGTTAAATGGTACTCGAACGGATTTCTCTTTAGTATACCAAAATGCAACCCTGATCTTGAACGATATCAAGACATGCTCAAAAACAGGTCAAATTTTCAACACACCCATCGGAATGGAATTTAATTTCGATAGCTTCGTCGCATATACGAACGAAACTCAGGCACACTGGCAAGATGTTGATTTCTTATTGGACACAGTAACGCCATATTTACTCGACCAAATCATCGCCAAAGATACCAGCGGTCGGATTAGCAACGCCAGAGCGATACAAAACGTCAAAATTAGCGAATTTTACAAAGAAAACGTTCTTCGTCTTATGTCCACCGTACTAGCATATTATTTACGTTACCGCTACAAGAAATCTTATCGGTTATCTGCGGATCAGTACACAGCTCGTTTACCAGATACCATCGAGTACGTACAAATAGATGGATTAGATCGATGCAAAATGTGCGGCTCGAGTATGCAACTTGTTCCACAAGCGGATAAGCTAACCATGAAGTTGACATTTTCTATAAGCTTTTCGGATGATGCGAAAAAATTCACTAGTCTAACGGTATGCGAACGTTACAATATTTCCACCTGGCAGAATCGAACAATCGTCGTAAAAAAGTTACTCTTTCGATTGGAATTTTCATCGGCGTTACAACTCGATACGACGAGGACGAATAAGCTTCATTTCTACGCCAAGTCCGTCAAGGCCGAAATCGTTGAAAGGTATCGTTTCGCTTGGTACGATTCGCTTAAATCTAAACTGAACGCTTTTTTAAGCGAAATTTTGGCCGAAATAGTTCTACAATGGATTTTATACGAAGATCAATTGACGTTAGGTAATCGATGACGATAGTTTTTTACTCCTTACGAAATCTCGTACGAATATCGTTGATAAAAATGCGAAATAATGAAGAAAATAGTACGCCGCGTCGTCACTGTTTCAAAACATTATCGCCAAATTATTGCAAATCTATGCAGTAGACAGAAGTAAAAATCTTGCCCAACGCAATGTTACACACGTTGCATATGATGTTGAAAAATTTATGCAACTCGTAGCCGCGTCTAAAAAAATCCGTACGAAAATTATCAATTTCGTCATCAATTCCCTCTCCTACTTTCTTCTTACATTATAAGAAAAATGTTTTCAAATTTTCGAAAATAAACACGAAATTAATGATATTATTCCACGAACTCGAATTATTTGTCAGATTCGCGTACTGGTTTGACCAACAAGTGCTCGAAAAAAAAAAAACAACAACAGCACAACACTTACGTTTTCTGGCAGTGATTGAAGCCCATTTGAAATCGAAATCTGTCGTGTATTACAAACGCAATCGGCGATCACTTGAAAATTTTTCCGAAAAGTTGAATTTTAAAAATTCACGATACTTCAATCGCCTTTATTTTAATTTCTCACATCGTTACGAGTGTATTTCGCGAACATCATACAGCAAAAATGTGCTTCCTCAAGTCGTTGTTCGCTTATTATAGTTTTTTCGTAGTCTTCTCATTTTCAACCAAACTTGAGATCGTTGAAGAAGATGAACTCATAAAGGTACGTACAAGTACGAGTCAAATGGCGTCTAAATGAACTAATATCGAATAAGTATCATTATATCGTTCAGGTGTTTTTTCAAACAGATGTTACAAGAGACAATGCCTTGTTTTATGGTAAATACGGCCGCAAAAATACACCGGATTAACGTCGAGAACAAAATGTACGACAAAAATATCATTTTTTCTCCGATGGATTTATACGCGACCACCTTATTGATCTATCTGGGCAGTACCGATGACCATCGTGTACAAAGACAGCTCGGCAGTTTTTTAGGAATAAAAACAGTGGAGAAATTTTTAGAATTAAATCCCGAATACGAAGCTGTTTTACAAACACAAGATATTACGATGAAATCACCTAAAAATTTAGTCAATTTAAATAATGAACTTCCATCGAACGAGAATGATTATCACAACAAATAGTAAGTTTATTTAGTATAGAACTATGAATACCTGGTGTAGCAATAATTTTTAGCGTTTTCAACAAGTTGTTGCGGAAAATAAAAAAATAGTATGAACTCTGTACAAAGTTCGGTGTTTTGCCTAAAACCAAAATGTAAAGAAAATATGCATACTGTAAATGGTCACATAGGGAAACCCTCGTCCCTACTCCTGTAATCGCTCAATACTCTAGGAGATTAAATTTTTACGTAGAGTTACGATATAAAACCTCTATAATAATATCAAAACATTTTTCACGCAGCTATCCTGTGCAGATTGGCAACATTCTTGGTCCATCCAAACAACAAACAAACTATTTCAACCCAAAAAACTTATAACAACGTGGTAACATTTGAATGAACTTAACAGAACAGAAGAAGTTATCATTACACGACTTAGAATAGGACGCACTAAACCAACTCACAACTATCTCTATCAAAAATCTGCCCCCAAGCCAACCTGCCAATACTGCAACTCCATCACTCTTACTGTTCGACATCTACTATTCCAATGCCCAGCTTTACATAACATTCGAACAGAACTCAAAATTCAACCAGACCCCCCCTCAAATCCCGGATGACCCAAATGAAATTAACAAATTCACTTCTCTAATAAAAAAACTGAGCCTCGCAAATTCAATCTGATTCGCTGACCCTTCCTCTTACGTAAGGAGAGTATATAACCGAGTTGTTGAAGCACTCCATAAAAAAAAAACTTCCGAAACGAGTAATTTTTTAAAATTTCGTCAGCTACCACCACTTTTGCTGAAATTTTGCACACCACTGAATTTTCAACTAGACCTATATACAGTTATCATCAATTCTTTATCTTGTTTAAGAGGCCACTTAACCAGTATGCCTAGCAAAATTTGTAGAACAAAAAGTTCGACTTGGCTCGACCATTCGAAATGATTTTTTTGAGGGCCACACCCACCCCCTCCCCCCGGTAATTTTTTTTCGCCAGTGTAACTCGCGTCGAGGATAAAATTATTTTAATTTATAAAAAAAATCAAAAACTATCGCAACGCGTTGCTTTTTGAGCCTGATTTTCCATAAGAAAAAGACACACACACTAGGATGTTTCTTCTTCGATAGTGGTAGGGGTTCAGGTAGATATTGAAATGAATATCTGAAAATAGGAAAAAAGGCACATTTAGGGCAGCCTCTAAATCTATATTCCAAATTTGAACTTCCTAGCTCGATTTGGAGCGGAGATATGTGCGAAACGAACTTAAACAAATAATAAAACTCGCCCAAAAAACCACTTTTTTGGCGTTGGAAAGAGATGCAATGGATCAGAAAAATCGCATCTCCCAAAAAGCTCATCTATGATCCTTTATCAAGTCTACATACCAAATTTTAGCTTCCTAGTCGAATTTGTTGGGGAGACATGGAATGAAAAAAATGATTTCAAGGTCAGAAAAAAAAGAGCGATGCTTTTTTAGCCTGATTTTCGTAACGCATTGCAATCATGAGAACTGAAAAAAAGCACCACGAACCTAATCAGCATTGCGGGTAAAAAGGGTTCAATGGGGCTAAGAAGTCGAAACCCCCCAAGGCACATCTAAGGCCCCTAATAAATGTACATACCTAATTTCACCCACCTAGCACAATTTGAACGGGAGTTATGCGAGGAACAAACTTGAAAAATGAAAAAAATGAGAAAACCCTATCAAAAAACCACTAATTTGAGGGTTGTGAGAAATTTCAACTTCCTAGCTTAATTTGGTAGGAAGATAGGGGAGGAACAGTTCTTTTTCGAAGTCAAAAAGGGGTAAACCGACAAATCTCTCCCCCTAATTGACTTAGCAGGTTGATTTTCGAATATGTTACACAAGTTTTGATTCTCTATTAATTGGCTCAAAAATAAAAAAATGTGAAAAACTGAATTTTTACTCAAGGTCATCTCCATTCGTATATATCTAATCCGGCCCCAAACGGAGCCGATTAATCGAATTGGAGCGGATTTCGGTCGATGTCGAGCGCAGTAAATAATTTTAATGTTCGGGGAAAAAAATAAATATCTGATATG
This sequence comes from Ferrisia virgata, assembly GCA_900060175.1. Lineage (NCBI taxonomy): Eukaryota > Metazoa > Arthropoda > Insecta > Hemiptera > Pseudococcidae > Ferrisia > Ferrisia virgata. The sequence goes on along the minus strand of FIZR01013766.1, from coordinate 8,537 downwards.
GCTAAAAATTGTTTTAATGGTTTTCTAGAACTTTAAAACAGATTTTGTTGATATTTTCCCCTCATTCGCCGTTGGTCGATTGACTGTAAAAGCCTGGTTTTCATTGACAATATCATATAGAAAATCAGGCTAAAATGGAGGAACCCTTCATATCTCTCTACCTAATTGATCGGGATGGCTGATTTTCGGATATGGTATACATCTTTTGGTTCTCTGTCTATTGGTGGAAAAATGAATAATTTTTGCGATTTTTGCATCTCAGCACCCACTCCCCAAAATTTCGGCATATCTGGAAAATACCATAACCACCGTCAATTCAAACCTGCAGCCCAAATTGGACTGATTTTGGTTGATACTGAGTTGAGCGAATGATTTTTAGGGGAAAAAATAAAGATTAATATCTGACTCCGCGAGAAATGGTTTTCATGGTGTTCTAGGACCACAAAAAAGGGATTTTGCTGATATTCCCTCCTCACCCACCGTAGGTTGATATTCTGTAATAGCCTAATGTTCATTGACAACTCACTTTTTTTTTACGAATAACCAAAGGTAAATGGAAGTTTTTTTTTCGGATTTTTGAAAAAAAAGCTTAACCTTTTGAGTAAATTAAATTGCATTAGTCAAAAAGCTCGACTATTCAGTACCCGCACGACCTTTTTGAATAAAAGTTGACATATCAGATTGACCAATTTGGAAGTGATGATAACGAAAGAAAAATGCATCTGACAAGACTAATGAAAGAATAATTTTTTCTACATTTTCAGCCAACATTTAGTACACACGGAGCTGGGAAACATGTTTCGAGACTCGATGAGGACAAAAAAAGCAGCTGTTCGTTCCGGCGAAGCCATCTTTGTAGACGTTAAATACGCTGTGAAAAATACATTCATCGAGAAGGCCAAAAGGTACTACAACGTCGACGTGAAATGCACGGATTTCGAAAAAAATGCAGAAAAATCGACGAACAACATAAACGCGTAAGTAAAGACAAAAGCACGTGGGTAGAGTACGATGTCTCGTTTACTCGTAGGCAAAAAAAGGGTAATACGTGGTCAGCGCCACAAGCACGATAATACAGCTGCCTAGCAAACGGGTTAAACGGCGACAAAACTAGAGGCTGGTACGAGAGCCGATGGATCTCACTTAGTTTCGTCGTCGATGACAATATGAGCGAATCAAATGTATCATTCTCATCGGAAAATTTCGACCTACCGGAAAATGCGAATTCCATAGAGAGAAACGAGCAGAGAAATTTCCCTCTGTGGAATTGGCGATTAGTGAATGATAATTCGTTTCGCCGAAGACGCGGTCATCTTTCAGACAGCGACACAAGCGACGAGGATAGTTCGTCGAGTGCAGATGAGAACGCGACCGAGTCGTCGGGCACGGACGCCGGACCACCGCCACCGCCGCCGGACGAGTTCGGCCAATCGAGACCGTTACGTCTGAGTCGTAGTCACGTCGATACCGTTACGGCCAGCGTCGATGCCGCGCAATCCGAACCGCAGACTCCGGCCACGTCTTCTTTCATAGTGAATTTTCTAACCAGCGCTTCGTCTTCGCTGTCGTTATCGTCGTCGTCCTCGTCGTCGTCGTCGTCGTCGTCGTCGTCGTCGTCGCAACATCTACTTCACACGAGCAGACCGCGAGGTATTATCGTCAATCATCAGAGGACCAGCAGAGCGCTCTCCGATAGGAATATATTTTTCGATTTCTTCGGCGGCGGAGATTCGCCCGAAGCCATTTTGGAATTTTATCGCCGAAGGATAATCAGCGTTATAACGGGCGAGAATCCGTTCTTTGGACGAGAAGTCGAATACTTTCGTAACGAAGCGTAATCGCGGTCGCATTCACCATCGAGAATTTTTATCACGTTGTAAGAGTGAAAATCGGCTGTATTGAACTCGATCGCTGGTCTCTTGAAAAAATAAATCACTAATAATGTGTAAATTTTCTTCGATATTATTTTTTTTTTTTTTTTTTTTTTTGTCTTCGGCAGTTTCATCAAAAATCAAACTTACGACAGAATATCCGATTTTTTCGACGAACCACTCGATAAAACAACAAAAAGCGTTCTGAGCAGTTCTTTTACTTTGGTAACCAGTTGGAAAAAAATGTTCCAACCTAAAGACAGCTACGAGTACGTATCACAAGCACTCATCTCAACTCGACCCCTTCCCTCCCCTTCCCTCATCCCTCCTCCCTTCTCGTTGTTACAATGATATTGTTATTCTTCAAAATGGTATGTAACGATACACCTGCATTCATCTTTTCTGATCCCAATCAGAATCACAAATTCACACAAAAGTAATCTCCGAAACGTTCTTCAAAGTGTTCAGGGCCTTATTCATATGCCTCTCACTTCAAGCTTCCTTAATCAATCGCAGTACTCAAATGAATTGCCCTCTTTTTCAGAACCGCATTTCACATCAGAGATGGAGAGTGCGACGATTGCGACGATGTAGACATCTGCGTAATGATGAATCAGGGCAAAATCCCTTACTACGCTGACTCGACGGTATCAGCCATCGCTTTACCTACAACCGATTCGCGGATTCGCATCTATTACGTGGTACCTCGAGGAAATCATTCGTTGTCCGAAATCGTAACTCGTCCGAATAGAAATTTCGTAACAAGGATCATTAACGGTATGAAATCCGAACCGATCGTTTATAGCGTGCCCAAGATGAGTTTCCGGGGCGAAGTAGATCAGTTGGAAATTCTTCGCACGTCAGGTTTGAGCAAAATAAAATTACAGGACATCGCAGACCACCTAACTTTATCCATCTTTAAACATACAATTTTTTTCGAAGTAAACGAAGAAGGTATAGGAGGCTGCCCGCTTAGAAAATCTAAGAAAATGCCCGTAATACACAAGTCGATAGATACGCGAGCCGTAGAATTCGTAGCCGACAGACCGTTTCTATTTTTTATCTACAATAACGAAACGAGAATGTTTTTGTTTTATGGAGCTGTGTTTAAACCAACTGGCTATTTCGATTATTGAATCGCGTTCAAGATTCGCATAATATACTGTGATATAGATATTGCCATTTGTATAAAATTCAGCTACTAGCTAGGTACTTACTTCGATTTGAATATTTTCCAACTGGTATAGTTTTTCTGTCTACGTTTTTTTTTTTTTGCATTTTTTCGATAACAATTCTATCAAAGTTCATCTTTTTCTTTATATAATTTTTAAAGATCTACACACGGGCCAGAATAAAATATAAATCGGCGTGATTGAAGCTCGTTGCAAATGTTTAGTATTATTCATTATTTTCTGTAACGCTTCAATTTTCGGGATAGAAGAAATATTAATTATTATTATCATTGAACCTAAATCTAATTCATATAATTAGGCATCATTTATTATATATCACTCATTACTAAGTAAAATCAGTATCATTAAAATTAATAGATGTTTTTGCTAATCAACACTGCCGGTAGGTAAGGTACATTTAGTGCCACCACTAAATATACATACCTGATTTCAATTACCTATAGCTCAATTTGGAGGAGAGCTATGCGAGAAACAAACAGAAAAAAAGAAAAACGAGGCTGAAAAGTCGAGACCTCCATAAGGCACATCCAGGGCCTCTACTAAATGTACATTCCAAACAAATTTTAACTTCCTAGCTCAACTTGGTCGGGAGATAGGGGACAAAAGGGAAAAACCCCACATATCTCTCCTCCTAATTGACTTAGGAGGTTGATTTTTGAATATGTAATACAACTTTTGATTCCCTATCAATTGGCTTAAAAAGGGGCAATTTCGGGGTTTTTGACCCCTCAGCACCTCCTCCCCCGAATTGGGGCATAATTGAATTTGGACTCAAGTTCATCCCCACTAAGATATATTTAATCCACCGCCAAACTAAACCGATTGACTGAATTGAAGCGATTTTCGTCGGTATCAAGCGGAGTAAATGATTTTAATATTCGAGGAAAAAAATAAATAAATATCTGACACGGCTGAAAATCGTCTAAATGGTCTTCTAGGACTCCAAAACGGATTTTGTTGATGTTCTCTCCTCATCTGCCGTTGGTCGATAGACTGTAATAGCCTGGTTTTCATTGACAATATGACACAGAAAATCAGGTTAAAAAAGGTATTGCAATACGTTGCCTTTTGAGCATGATTTTCGTAAAATAAAAGAAATACGCCAATTAATTGTTCTATTCATTGAACATGCAAAAGGAGCGCACTGCCATGTTTTTTCTAGATCCCTCGTCCCCTATGACTTCTACTTAGAGGAAAGATATAGGAAAGGTAAACCTAAAAAATAAGAAAATTTCCCCAAAAAACCATTCTTTCATTGCTGCGAAGGAGAGCAAAGGAGTTGAAAAGTCGAAACCCCCGAAAAGCGCATCTAAAACTCCAACTAAATCTACATAGCAAGTTTGAAACTCGGAGCTCAATCTACAGGTAGAATATATGGGGAAAAGTTTTTTTTCGAGACCACAAAAGGGGAACACTCCTATATCTCCCCTCCTATAGAGGTTGATTTTTGAACAGGTAGTACAACATATATTCGTCATCGATTGGTTCACAACAAACACTTCTCGTAATTTCTACTTTAGCACCCCCTCCCCCCAAATTCGGGCACAATCGAATTTTGATCCAAGATCATATCTTCTACTCATATTTATGTAATCAGCAGCCAATCGAAGCCTATTCATCGAATTCGGGTGATTTTCGCCATTATAGGACTCGAGTGAATGGTTATAATATGATGACCCGGGGGGGAGGGGAGGAGACAGAATATGACATGACCGGAAATAGTCTTACAGGGAAGGTTAAGAACTGTACCGCGCGAGTTAAAACGAAATGTTGCCTATGTTATAGCTCACGGCGGCGCACATTTGACTTTTACTGTTTACTTCATTAGGATGAAATAAATTTTCCAACGAAATTGATATCAGACCCAAAAAAAAAGATTTTGTACTTTCATTTAGGATGGAAACGAATCAAAAACATGAATATGTAGGTAAAATACCTACAAGTACAAAACTACATTTTTTTTCTTCATCTAACACGAATTAGGTGTTTATCGAAAATTTCATTAAAATTTTTCACCTTCGCGCAATCGAGCGCAAAGATAACTTATCGTTATTTTGCAAATGATTTCAAAGCTATTATTTCAAATATTAGAGCATTGAATAAGGAGGGAAATAAATTGCTAATGAAGAAACTGATAAAGGCGTACAAACAAAATATTTCCAAATGAGAAATTTAATTGCGAGATTACATTGACATTTTTAATAACACAGTAAATGATCGAGCGTATTATTGTAAAGTTTCGAATATACGTACGAGGCAGAACCGAGTATCAAGTTGATACGAACCAACACATAAGATTTACTAATAATTATTCATACAGGTAAGTTGAAGAAAATTTGTCAATTTTATCAAACTATTGGTAGAGGTATCGAGTAAATGTATTCATTTCTAATTTTATAACGAACTGTACAGTGTGTCGACCTAAGTATACCAGAAGATGATTTTAATCGCATTATTGTTATTTACAACGCATGTTAGTGTACCTTGCTCAACCAGCTGCCACCAAATCGGTATTTGCTCAAGTATGTTAGACTGAATTTATACCACATAATTCAAATAAAGTGTACTAGTAATTCACCATGCTGGTATTTAATTTTTAAAGAACTTGAAAAATGGTCTGAACAAATTCAACGTCGAATTCACTAAAATCCTAGCAAATGACTTGAAACCAGAGGGAAACTTTATTTTTTCACCTCTCAATATATACGGTGGGTTGGCACTGATGCAATTGGGTGCCACTGGTACAACAAAAAATGAACTTTCCAAAGCTTTGGGATTTCCAGCTGAAGATAACGAGTACGAAAAATATGCTTAAATCGGGCGTAAAAGCTCGTTAGTATATTTTCATAATCATTCCACACCTAATGAATGAGCTCGTGGAGGAAAAAATGAAAATAAAACTTGCTTCATGTACCTAGATTGGCTGAAATACATGAAAATTTCGGAAAATTGTTGCATGATATTCAAAATCCACATTTTGAGTCCGCCAAGGTGAGCATAGCTAACGGATTGTTTACTCAAAAAGGACTAAAACTCAAAGACAGCTATACAAAAAGAACAAAAAATTATTATAAAAGTGAATCTCAGCAAGTGGATTTTGCAAAGGGCGGAGCTGAAGCGACAGATGGCATTAATAAGTGAGAAATATTCGTTTTATACATCTAATTGTAGGTACTTCATTGAAATCAAAGTAGGTACGCGAGTTAATTAAAAATTTGTGATGTAGATGGATATCGGAGAAGACGAAAAACCGTATACCAAAATTATTCACTAATGAGATACCAAGAGATACCGCCATTTTGTTAGCCAGTTCGTTATACTTTGCCGGAAAATGGGAGGATAATTTTAGTGAAAGCAATACAGAAATGTAAGATACCTAAATCATCGCGTGCAAATTTATACAAAGTGACCGCTACGTATAAATAATGATACGTTTGAAAATTTCATTTACAGAAAGAATTTCAACACGGGTGTAAAACAGATTAAAGTGCAAACAATGAGCATCAACGAATCCGTCTCCTACTACGACAATAACGATTTGCAATTCAAAGCCATCAGTGTACCGTATTTGTACGGCGACTTTTCCATGTTAATCATTTTACCATACCAAAACCACTCCGTCAAAGGCGTGATTGACTCATTAAAACCTGGACATCATTTGGAAATGGTAAAATCTCTCCAACAAACGTACGTAAATTACCAGATACCCAGAATGAAATTCCGCTGGTCCCAAGACATTAACCAGCATCTAACCAAAATGGGAATAAAACAAATGTTCGATAAAGCCGAACTTGATAATATGGTGGACTTGAAAAATTTAGCCGTATCAAAGGTGACTCACGCAGCTGAAATTGAAATCAACGAAGAAGGAACTGTAGCAAGTGCCATAACTGCGATTCAAATAGTGCCAGTGTCTGAAAAAGTTTATTTCAATCCACCTGTACCGTTTCACGTAGATCGACCTTTTGTATTTTCAATTTACCACCGCGACGCGAATGTGGCCTTATTTACCGGTGTTGTACAAAATCCGACGGACCCGAATGCATGAAAAAAACGTTTACATAATTTCCATCTACCATATGCAAACAAATTATAAACAATTCTTCGGTCAAACCAATTCGTCGAAATAAAAAATAAAAAAAAACAACCAAAACCCAGTTTATTGTTTCGAACATTGATATCCAAATCGCCCCGGCGTTAAATTTTGGGGCAACTTATGCGTGTAGAAACCTATCCATTAACATAGTATACTTCAAATCGTACAGCAGATTCGCTCAATTACTTTGTTATGAAGACCGTGCATAATTTCAATTGATTGTAAGATACAAATGTACGAATTATACAGCAATAATGTCAAACATCATTACCGGGGCTGAAAAGTTGAAACCCCCAAGAAGCACATCTAGGGCCTCTATCAAGTGCGCATACCAAATTATAACCTCCTAGCTTAATTTGAACAGGATTTATGCCAGCCACAAGCTCGGAAAATAAGAAAAATCGACCAAAAAAGTATATTTACGAGACTGTGAGATGCGGCAACGGGGCTGAAAAGGTAAAACCCTCAAAAGGCGAATCTAGGATCCCTACTAAATGTGCACGTCAAATTTCAACCTTCCGCCTGAATCTGGAGAGAAGATAAGGGTGAAATAGCCTATTTTTTTCAAGTTGTAAAAGCGGGAAATCTTAATATCCTCCCTCTTAATTGACCCAGGGGACGGTTTATGGATATGTTATACAACTTTTGACTCTTCATTCAGATCAGGGTGTATAATCTCGACGGAAAATACTCGCCCTCCCTTCGGTAAGTAGTTAAAGCGCCATAGTAGTTAAAATTAAATTTAAAATTAAAGTTTAAATACAAAGTTAAAAATTGAATTAAATTAAAACTTATACTTAAACGTAAACGTAGCCTGAATTTGAACAACTTCAGAAAATGAACTAAACAACGTCCAAATAAAATACCCATAAATCAGATGGTCTATTAAACCTAAGGCACCCACCTCTCATCTGACTATGTACCGTTCGCATCTTTCCAAAATTCTAAAACTGTACCACAGTCGGCCTTGCATAACACTGAGCACAATGAGGGTCTCGCCAAGAGCTTACTCCTTGGTCAAGTGAGTTTACACCTATGTCTACCCGTGGGACCCGCCTTCTACCCCATCAAAATCGTACCCCCCCTCCAATTCAAAATTTTTCCTTCTAACCCAACTATTCTGACTGTTATCTGGCAAACGCCACGAAAGAATGACGCTGTTTGATAAGCAAATACTCCCCACTATTCCTACCCGGCTTTCTTCATCCCCTCCGTAAATAAACTATTATATAAACCCCCCTCAACGTTTGTAAATTCTGTCCTCTCTTTTTAAATTTACCTATAATTGAGTTTGTAAATTAATTTTAAGCTTGTAAAAATAATTAAAATAAAATCCTTAAATAAAAAAAAAAAAAAAAAAAAAAAAAAAAAAACTTT
>FIZR01013764.1:0-14019 GCA_900060175.1 Ferrisia virgata | reverse complement strand
CTACTAATAAGCAGACTCAACCTGAGCCAACAAATTTAAGTTCTTACCTTCCCAATCTATCCAACACTGGGCGTAAAAATCTTGAAATTATACACGCCCAGTATAATAAAATTTAAAAAAAAAAATAAAAAAATTGGGATTTTCAAAAATGATTTTTTTTTAGACGCTCTAGCTGCTCCCTACTACCTACAGGAGTGAAAAAGGCTTCTTTTTTTAACGCTCTACAACTTTTATTTGAACATTTTTTTTTTTGTGAGAGCATTATTCCAGAAGTAATTGCCAATAAAATCATACTTATCTCCCCTTTGTACCGCCAAACGGTGGGCAAAATATGCATGAATTTTAGAGAAGTTCGTGACTATTGGAATACATACTTCACAGTACCTACATACGAAAATTTCCGCTTTCCGCAAATTTTCATCGAGTTAAATCCTAAAAAGCATATACTACTATTGTACCTAGACGAATAAAAATAGGTAATTGTGGTATATGAGAAAAGGCGAAAGGGATACTTGAATTAGAACAACGTACGAGAATCTAACACATACCCTATAAATATCTATATTATACGAATACACGCACACACAAACAATCAATCATACTTCAATCGACTACCGGCACAGGTCTGTATACTCTCGTGTGAGAATAATATCCCTGCATTCTTCTCCTTCTTTCAACATGAATATACTCGCCTGCAAACTTCTCGATAGGCAATTTTCATGACACCAATATTCGTCGTGGGAACAAGGCAACTGTACGTACGAATTTTAAGTGAAGCAAAATACTCGTACATAGGTACGCATTCGAAAATAATGAACTTCTAATTGGCCTTTTTTTTTCCCTCTTCTTCTTTTTTCCTAATTCCTCGCATCCAAATTATTCACAAATCAAACACAAATTACGTAAAGTTATTCGCGCTTCTATATTTAAATCGGTGCGGCGCGGCACAGTGCATCGCTGCCAAGGTAATAATTTGAATATCGTACACAATACAATAGGCCAATAATTTTAGGTCGGACGGATAAGCACGCCGAGAATTAACAACAACTATATTATACGTTTGTATTTTCGACGACGAGATGCGTTTAAATGGGTGTTAATGAAACAAGTGTACCTTTAGAAGATTCCGTGGCCGCGGCACGGCACCGAAAAGCGCGTGAAAAATTCACATATTTAGACGTTTCAATAGTCTACGCAAAACAATGATCATTTCCTGTGCATTTGATTTTGCTGCGAGTACTTGTACCCGTACGTAAGTAGTATTAACTTACTAATAATGTGATCTGCGAGTCGTCGCTACACATGAAAGGCTATCGTTTATTTTGAACAGTCGCGAACCAACGAACGGCGCGCCGCGACCAGTATTTAAAAAGTCTGGCATGAGAAAATATTCGTTGAAAAGACTAAATTTACTTGTACTCGTAATTATTTACACAAATCGTGAGTAAGTATTAAACTTTTTACCTAATTTTATAATTAATATATATATTTTTTTTGAAGGAGAAACAAAAAAAAAAAACAATCTAGAGAATCATTTTCAAGATGAAGACGAAACATTAAAATATACATCTGAGATAGCTACTAGGTTGCCCTAAATTTTGATATATTTTTTTTGAAATTTAAATCATCTCAAAATTATGAAAGAATTTCAGATTTTTAAAATCAATTTTCTCAACTTGCAAAAAATGACTCAAAGTTTGATAATTTTCAAAAATCGAAAAAAAAATGTTTTTTCGAAAGTTATTTTCTAAAATGGAATTATTTTACATATTTATACCCAAAATTACCGTAGTTGGAAAATTTTCGCCATATACCCCCTTTTTCAGGGTATTTTGAAAAATTAAAGCTTTTGCGTCTTTGACATGGATATGTCCTAGGACTGGGGATTATTTTTGGAAAAGTGTAACGTTTTTGATCTCTGGACTTATGTTAAAGTGTTAGGTATGGATATGTCTTAGAAGTGGGATACATAGTTTGATAAAACCAACAATGAAAGATGAGCTGATTTTTGGACTTCATGTTAAAATATCTAAGTTGAGTAAGCTATTGGACTTTATGTTGAAATGTTAACATAGGGCAGTTTGATAAAACTAACAATGAAAGATGAGTATGGTTGATTTTTGGACTTTATGTTGAAATGTCCAAGTTGAGTAAACTATTGGACTTTATGTTGATATTTTAACATGGGGCAGTTTGATAAAACTAACAAAGAAGAATGAGTATTGCTGATTTTTGGACTTTATGTTAAAATATCCAAGTTGAGTAAGCTATTGGACTTTATGTTGAAATGTTAACATGGGGCAGTTTGATAAAACTAACAATGAAAAATGAGTATCGTTGATTTTTGGACTTTATGTTGAAATGTCCAAGTTGAGTAAACTATTGGACTTTATGTTGATATTTTAACATGGGGCAGTTTGATAAAACTAACAAAGAAGAATGAGTATTGCTGATTTTTGGACTTTATGTTAAAATATCCAAGTTGAGTAAGCTATTGGACTTTATGTTGAAATGTTAACATGGGGCAGTTTGCTGATTTTTGGACTTTATGTTGAAATGTTAACATGGGGCAGTTTGATCAAACTCACGATGAAAGATGAGTATGGCTGATTTTTGAACTTTACGTTGAAATGTCCAAGTTGAATGTTTTTAATTTTTGATTTTAAGGTGTTTGATCAAAAACTCGATGAAACATGATCATGTTTGATTTTTGGACTTTATGTTAATGTGTGCAAGTTGAGTAAATGTGAAAAGGAATCATCATAATGTTTTCAGCCATACATATTCATGATCTACAATCTTTCCCTGAAAGGGAAAAGTGCCAAAATTTTTTTTCACAGATTTTCTAGAAAAAATTATGGTGGGTGAATTTTTTTGAGAAAAGTCTTCTTGAAATCGATGTAGAACACCCATTTTGAATGATGAAGCGCAAATTTCAATTTTACCTACCAAAAGCGATTTTCAAGGATGCTTAAAGGACGGGCATATTGTGTTTTTTTCAAGATATTTTTTTTACATCACTAAAAAATTTTTTTGTATAAATTTACACTGAAACAGGTCGATAAAGCGTGCGCCTGTTCATTTAAAGCCTGTTTTCATCGTTTCAACCCTGTTCAGGGGGTTTCAATATGTATCCTAACGTACAAAAATACATTACAAATGGCTCCCCCCTCCCAAAAATTAAAACTCACTTTTGAGGGTTCAAAATAGATGAAATAGGATTTATTATGAATGAAATTCCCATTTTTGAGTACCCTTAAAAAATTAGCCCCTGAAGATACTGATTCCCTGCATCCATTTCAAGAAGCAAGGTATTTCTCAAAAAAATTCCTTCGTGATTTTTTGAAAAATTGTAAAAAAATGCAAAAGTGTTATTTTTTAGGAACCTGTGAAAAAAAGGACTATGGTGAAAATTTACCCACACAGATAATTTTGGATGTAAATAAATATGTGTAGTAATTCCATTTAAAAAAAAAATTTCAACATTTTTTTTATTTATTTATTTTTTTTTAAATTAGCAAGTTTTGAAAAATTGAAGTACAAAGCTAAAATTTTTACCGCATTTTCTTCAAATAATTAAAAAAAGTGATTTTGATTTTCATCATAAAAATGAATAAAAAAATTTCAACGACAGAAGTGAGAAGATAAATAGTTTTCTTATGTCATGTAATGAAATTTACCTACCGTCCCCTTCACAGAAATATGTATTTTTCGTAAAAAAAAAAAAGATCGAAAATAAAGATGAATAAATAAATTGTCAATTTTCCAAATATCATTATCGAGCTAAAAAAAAATTAAAAAGCATGCATACTGAAATATCGTCATTCAGTTACATTAATCGCAACTTCCGAATATCTAAAGCTCGTCTAGACGATACCTTATCGCGAGATAATTAACAAAAAATCAAGGTCGGTCGTCGAATCGAATCGATCACATATGACGTTGCATTACACAACGACACGATACGACGACGAATGATTCACAACCGTAGGGAAAAAATTTCCATTCGTGACGATGCAACTGCAATGGTCGACCAAATATGCCACGTAAGTCAAGGCACATCCACATAGCGCATACGTGAAGCGTGACAAGCTACAACGACAAATTAACCCCGAAGTAAGACGAATAATAAGGAAAGAGTGAGAAGGAGGTGTAAAAAAACACATACACACATCCGCACCGAACAATAATTTACCGTTGAAATAATTTTTCAAAATGACGAGAACGATGGCGTAGAAAAAAAAAAAAGCATAAGACGATAGACGACCAGCGAAATACCCATAGATTTAACCATAAGTATGCTCATTTGGACATGAAATATCAACAATACCACGCACACCAAAATGTCTTAATTTACCGCCCAAAATAACGGCAAATTATTATTTTAATGACCAAAAAAAAAAAGTAAAAAAATTCCTATCCTCGACTTATCGTCGAACCAATCTCTTATTAGAACGTTTTACTCTAGCACGAGATGAGAAAAAAAAATTGCAACTGGTTCATTAAGAGTACAGACTACAGAGTAACCGCAACGCAGCAACAATCGCCGGACATTAATTTAAAGAAAAAATTATTCCTAAATAATTACAATAATTAGTTAATTTACCAATAAGTACATATTACGTAGTCATACGTTGATATATTCGTATATACGAGGTGAATTGCAAACTACAAGTTGGAGACCTAAACAGCCGTATAAGACAATTCGACGTACATGAATTTTTTTTTATACTTCTTACCCTTATTGCCAAGTTGTTGTTTTTTTTTTTTTTTAAACGATCACGACCGGACATAAATTTACTTCGAGTAATTACTATTTCATCGTTAATTAATTGGCAAACATTCGGTCATCGTACAATGTATTATTAGTCGTTAAAAAAAAAAAAAATATCATTTTAAAAATACGTATACGCTTAGCAGTCAACACCGGTCAACCGGTCTAATCGTATAGCCAATTAACCGCCTCGAATATACACCTCGGACCGTATATAAATATATTTGTCGACTGTAGACTTGGCCGTCTATAACCTTTCTCCGAGCCATTAATACGTGCGGTTTTATTAATTTTATATTTCTAAAATAGCCCATTACAATGTTGAACTTTACTACTTCATAGGTCGCCGAACGAGACGCAACTACACGAATCAACAGACAAACGACGATTTTTTATACGCAAATATCATGTACCTGCATTTCATACTACTTAATTATTCTACCTCGTTCGGTATTTGGTAATTTTAAACGTTTAATCATCACCGTATTGCTATCGGTTTGTCACCAAATTTTTCACGTACTTTAGGTACCTAATTTTTTCCTACATATTTTCATTACTAGAAGCCATAACAGACGATATGGCCAAATTTAATACCTTCACTTACGTGCACCAGACAGACGAAGAGCTTCGAATAATGAATTTAATTGGCGAAAGCAATATTTTACTGTAAATTCAACAGTAATTGAAATTTGAGATTGAAATTTAATTAATGTGGCGAAAAAAAATTAAACTAGATTTTTTATCGCGATTTTTTTAAAATCCTTTTTGGTTTCAATTTTCACATAAATACGATTTTTTTTTTTTTTTTGCTGCATTAACGGTAAGTATGAATTTCTGCATTCGTATACTTACATTTAAAATATTTTAGCGAAAACAGCTAGTGCACGAGTAATTGCATTTCTACAACCTCACGAGCACGAAAGGTCCCCTATGTGTGTATGAAAAAAAAAAATATATTTAATTTAAAATTCACCGTTAGACTCGTAAAACTTTATACAGTCATATTTGACCAATATTTAAAAAAATAAAATAAAAAATTCTAAAGCTCACGGAGCCTTCTCCCCCTTTTCTAAGAAAATATGCACGCATTTATTGCTGATTGAATGACCTCTAGATTGCTCCATAACAATAACATTTATTATCGATAAATATTAAAATTAATTTTAATAAAAATTGCAACAAGGTGATAATTTTTGAATGTAATGTGTGAATTGATACTCGTCTGTAGGGATAATTCCCCGTCCCTCGTACACGTCGTTTGTAATTCTTCGATAATAATGTTAGGTTAATATTTTCACTAGAAGATGGTTTCTTTGAGATGAAAAATTTAGCGAAATTGCATTTTTACATATTGAATTGGTATGCGCCAAAAACAATGATTAATTCAGTTAAAAATTTTTCCGGTGGTATCTCCCTAAAGGTTCAACGTTCCCCTTCGATTCACTATCTTCGTGGCTGACGACCACGTCATAGAAAAATACTCAAACTTTTCAGTAAAAACGTGACGAGCATGACACTGGTTCCCATTTAAATAACATTGGTCGAAAATCGTAAGTATTCGATTTTGTATGACTCGAGAATCTAAGCATAAGCATCGTTCTGTGATACGGCCCTAAGCTCATAAACAAAATTTCGGCAATTTTCTTTTTCAGGGAAAAAGTTTACAACAAGGAAATATAAATATGCTAGTCAAAATTTTAACGTAAAGTGTAAAAATCATTCATCGAAAATGTCACGTTTTCAGAAAATTATCCCCGGCGTAAGACGTATCCATTTTAATTTTATTTTGATTGTTTGATTTTTTTAATTTTTCAATTTAAAAAAATTTTTTTTACCTATTTTTTTTAACTTTTCTAATTATTATTTACTTATTGCCATGTTTTAATTTTATCTTTTCTTTATTATTTTAGTTTTTAATTTTTTTATGTTTTTTAATTCGTTAATTTTTCAATTTTTTCAATTTTTTTGTTTGATTTTCTTTTTCTTTTTTAATTTTATGATTTTTTTCTATTTATATTTCAACTTTTTTCATTTTAAAATTTTTCGAGTTTTTGATCAAAAACTTCAAATTAAAATTTAAAAACTTTACATCAAAGAAGTCACGACGACACCCCCCTCCCCCTTCGTCTCTGTGGTGATAGTAGCAAGGATGAAATTAGGCTGAAAAGTCGACACCGCCAAAAGACACCTCTAGGGTCTGTGCTAAATTTACATATCAAATTTCAACTTCATAGTACCAATTAAGGGGGGGGGGATGTAAAGAACAAACAAAAAAAAAGAAAAACCAATAAAAATACAATTTTTTCAGGATTGTGAGGTGTTGTAATGAGACTGAAAAATCGAAACCTCCAAAAGACACACGACCCCTACTAAATCTGTGTCCATTTGAAATTTCAATTTTTTTGCCATTTGGAGGGGAGAAAGCGAACGGACAGCCTTTTTTTTGAGGTCAATAAGGGGAAAAATCTTCATTTCTTCCCTCCCAATCGACCTAGGAAGTTGATTTTTTGATATGTTATGCAACTTTGAATGATGTATCGATTAACTCAAAAAAAGAACAATTTTTGTGATTTTAGCTCTCAGCACCTCCTCGGCCAAATTTGGAAACAACTGAATGTTGACCCGAGGCCATACTCAGTTCAAAACATCAAATCTGCTGCCAATCGAAGTCTATTTCTTCAATTTGATCGATTTTGGTCGATATCGATCTGAGAAAATGATTTTTAGTTTCGGGAGAAAAAAATTAAAATACATAAATACGTTTGTATCTAATTGTCTTCTAGAACCTCAAAACAGATTTTGTTGATATCCCCCCCCCCTCAACCGCTGAAGATCGATAGACTGTAAACAAAAAAAAAACTTCACAAACATCTAAATTTACTAAAAAAAAGTTTCGGATTGATCCTATTCATTTATTGGAAAAATTTCATAACTACAATTAAATTTACTATTAAAAAGTGCGCAAATAAATTGAAATTCGATGAATTTTATTGCTATGTTTTTGAAGTGTTCTGTGGAGACTCCCAAAAGGCACATTTAAGACTTCTACTGAATCTACCTGCCAAATTGATAGAAAATTTTTCCTCTGCAGTGTTTCGACTTTTCAGCTGCCTCAATTCACCTTGGTTCAATTTCCCCTCACTGCTTCTTGTGCTATAATACTAAAATTTGATATACAGTTTGAGTAAAAGTGCTAGTTCATTTTCTTGCCTCCTCAGGCGTATTATATAATTTTTTCCCATGCATAATGAAATTTTCATTGCAGACTAATGGAATCGCCCACAGAGCCAAACCAATAGACTGTACGAGTACACCAATCGACGAGTTAACCGTTTTAATTATTTAATGAAATAATTTTCGACCCACCCTTCGATTAAGTTGATATTTTTTTATCCATATTTTACTTTGGTGCGTAATATTTAGCATTTGTTTTAGTATTTAAGACGTTCTCGCCTTTATTCCTCGTAAACGCCTTCCTTACATAAGTTGGTTAAAATTATCGCTTTAATGTTTATTATTTCATCTCCCCTTCTGCACTGTGGCTCTTAATCTACTAGTTTAATCACCGATATAATGCATCTTTCTTTTTATAATGCATACCCGGGTGGTCCGCTTTTCTTCCTTTTTTTTTTCTATCATTTTCTCTCTTTCTACTCTTTAACCATTACGGTACTACTTGTTTTTATGTCCGAAGACATACTACAAATATAAAACTTCCCCTTGGAAGAATACCACTGTTTATCATTATTTAATAGTTTCAGCGTAAAAAATTATCCAGAATTAAATTATTCGTACTTAATGCGAAAAAAATTAGGTTAATATAAAATCGCTTCTAACGGAATTATATACTTGGGTTTATTTTAAAATATCGCACCAGGCGCAGGCGCAATCGATATGTTTTTCGATGCTTACACGTTACGAATAAAATTATAATTTGAAAAACAAATATTTATTAACATAAAAACATAACGTTCATTTGGACAGCTCGAACAGCCAAAATGAAATCCTAAAGAACGTATAAAATTTTTAATTTAAATAAATAAATAATACAGAAAATGGAAGGGGTAGAGATAGAGATAAATATAATTATTTTGACGCGAATAACTGAATCTCGATAATGCACATTTAGAATTCCGACTAAATCCACATGTCAAATTTCAACCTCTTAGCTCAATTTGGAGGGGGAATACGTAACGGACATACTCAAAAAATTATTTAAAAATGCCCAAAAAATCACTTTTTCGAAGCTGTTGGGAGGAGGAAGCAGTGCAATGTAGCTGAAAAGTTGGGACTTTCAAAAGACACATCTAGGGCCGCAATTAAATGTACATACAAAATTTCAACTTCCTAGCTCAATATGGCGGGCAGATAGGGAAGCAACAGACTTTTTCAAGGTGAAAAGGGGAGAAAACCCCCATATATCCCCTCCAACTTGACTTGGCAGGTTGATTTTTGGATATATGGTGTAACTTTTGATTTTCTATCTATTGATTCGAAAAGGAACAGTGTTTGCGTATTTGATCCCTCAGCACCCCCTCCTCCAAATTGGAGCATAATTGAATTTTGACTCGAGTTCATCCCCACTCATATACATCTAATCCGCTGCCAAACTGAGCCGATTGATCGAATTAGAGAAAGATAAATGATTTTAATGTTGGGGGAAAAAATAAAGAAATAAAAATATAGATAAATATCTGGCATGGCTAAAAATCGTCTTAATGCTCTGCTAGGACCTTAAATTGGATTTTGTAGGTATCCCCCTCTCCCCTCATCCACCGTTGGTTGATAGACTGGAATGGCCTGGTTTTCATTGACAATAGGACGTAAAAAATCGGACTAAAAAACAGTGTATTTTTACCATACTTTCACAGCAACAAAAAGAAGGGATTTTTTAATGCACCTCTTCTCACAAGGCGCTGATCAGAAGTCTGGAGAACAAATTGGTTCGGACCTTTGCGTACTTATTTCTTGCAAAGGGACAAAATAACGAAACGTATACCATCATTTAGCAGACAAACGCATGGTTTTGAACTTGCAGTGTTGTAAAATTTGAAAATTTTGAAATTTTAAAAATTTGTAAAAAAAAATCAACCACTGAACTGATATGAAAATTTCTTGGAAAATAGTGGTAACCAAGGTGAACAAAAAAGGCTATACAGATCAATCTCGTACACTGCATTTGAAATAAAGTATAAATATTTGAAAAATTTTGAAATTTCAAAAATTCTCAAAAGATCAAAAATTAGTTGAGTGCGAAAATTGAACCATTGTGGTAATAGTTGTCATCAAGGAGAACAAAAATGGGTTATATGGGTCAATTTTGTAAGTTGTCCCCGAAATGAGATAAGAATTTTTGAAAAATGTAAACCCACGAAATTACCTACTACACACTTTTCTGAAGTACTCTAATTTTCCAAAATTCATATCTCATTTCGGGTGCAACTTTCGAAGTTTGTCCGAATAACCCCCTTTTCATTCACCTTTCGGTGTCTACTATTCTTAGAATGCTTAAGTTTTCGTACTAAGCTAATTTTTGTTTTTTTTTTGAAAATTCTTAAAATTTCGTCATTTTGAAATTACAAAATTTTGAAGAAGTTCGTATCTAATTCCAGGTGCAATGTACAAAATTAGACCATATAAATAACCTTTTCTATTCGTCTTGGTCACTATTATTTTTAGAATGTATTAATTTTCGTCCCAGCTCAATAATTGATTTATTTAGGAATTTTTAAAATTTCAACATTTTCAAATTTGATACCATTGTAACCCCAAAGTTGGATGTTTTTTTGGTAAATGATATACATATGTTTCGTTAATGACCCCCCCCCCCCCCCCCCCGTTAGGAGAACTAAGTATGCAAACCGCCGAATCAAGCCTGGGCATGTTCAGCATCTCCTAGAGCTGAGCTGGGCATCCCTTGGGAAAATTTTATCATAAAGGAAAATTTTTACTGGGTAGTACTTTGCTTGGTGAAATGGCTTCGATTGAACTAAACTAAACCAACAAATTGAAATTATCTATTCATTGTTAATATAAAATTAAAAAAAAAATTGTTCAATTTTTTTTACCCAAAGGACATTTATCCAGCATCCCGTGCTAATTAGAACTGGCTACGGGTAATATAACGATCTATCCGAGTGAAAAAAATCAGACATTTAAATAAAGATCATGTTGAACTAGACAAAACGTAGCTGATAAAAATCACTCCCATCTCATGGAGTAAATTTTTACGCATAAGGGTGAACGATATATCTCGACGTAATACACACAAATGCGGAAGAAAATGGTACAGAACAAGTTCAAGGACGTGTAGCTAGAATACGTATTCGCCGAAGTCTCTCCTACGTTTATTGTCCTACATTCGGACATTACATTAACATATTCTATGTCTTTTTTGCCTACTCGTTGTTGGCGCGCGACGACCAATCTAAGCATAAATATCGAAGTAAAGAGGTAAAAAAAAAAAAATAAATAAATAAAATCACACACTCGCCGAACATAATATGTATCCAGATCCATACTCTCACACACACACACACACATCACACATGCATATGTACGAAGGAAGGAAAGGAAGGCGAAAGAAGAAAAAAAAAACCGAAAGGTTAAGGGCATTCCGGAGGAATTGTGGATAATACTCCCGGAAGAAAGAGATTGGTAGGGATGGCACATTGTCGAATCCCCTCCGGTCCGCTCATCTCGTCTCGCTGGAAACATATCGAACTTCTGCAGAAGTTTCGTCGTCCGGAGTGCATTAGTGCGTTGTCGATGAACCGCTGAAGGCCAAGGTCTCTTTCTTTCTTCCTTATTGCGGGTTCGTACGTACATAACTAGTTCGATGTTCGTTCGCCGACGTATATTTTAACGGCCCATGACCGCTTAATACATACAAATACAAGGTTATACTGTAAATTGTACGAATTTTTTTTTCGCGTTTCATTATTTTTTTCCTATCATCGTTTACGTCTTGGGCCGGAATTTTCAAACGCACAATATTGTTCCGAAGCGATTATTTTATTCGATTTTTCTCTCCTCCGGTCGTCGCCGTCGCTTTCGTAATCGGTTTTCGATAAGTAAGTCTTGATCGGTCGTTGGCGTTTTTTTTAATTTTTTTTGGCCGTATATTTTGCCAAAAAAAAATCATCGTCTTCGTCGTCGTTACGTAGTTTTACGCGTAAATTTTCGTAATTTTCAATTTTTCTCTCTTTGCGAACGATCGCGTGTGTCGAGTTAGCAGCGAAATTGTTGATTTGACCAATTCGCCGTGAAAGCAACTGCAATCGAAGATCAACTCAAGGTGCAGCGTTTACAAAATAATTGGTAAGATTTGTGAAATTCGTGATATTTTGGGCATTTTGTTTGCATAATTTTTTGGTTAGTTGATTCGCACACTGGTCGGTTAGAATTATTAAATTTACAACATATTTTTCGTTCGTCGTGCATCAGAGTTGGAGAATCATAAATTCATCGATCAATTTTGGCCTTAATTCTGCGTGGTTTTAATAATGAACAGATAACGATTCGATGGGAACGAATTGTTTAAATTTTTAAACAAAACTTCGTTAATATACCGATCAATTTCGTAGCATTTTTCGAATAATCTTTACCATGGGAAGTTTTCGAAAAACTCGGTAACACCGAAAGAAAACTCGATTATAAATTTTATCAAATTTTCAGCCGAATTAAATCACAATTTCGGAATGTTTTTTGGAAAGAATTTTCAATTTTTCAACAGTAAATTCAGCATTTGATAGAAAATTAGTTCGACTTCGAGTATCAAATTTCAAACACCCTGATTCAATTTTTAGACGATAGAGGGAAATTTCAAGGTTAAAATTTTTCACTACAATAAAAATTAAAATATAATCAATTTTACGATAAGTTGAAATTATTTAGTCTAATGCCATTTTCGTAGTTGAATTTTTAATCGCATCAATTTGGTAAAATAAAATTATCAGAAAACTTCAAAAAAAACCTTTCTAATTCAAATAGATCACGATAGATTAAAATCGTAAATATATCCAAGAAAACTCGTTAATAAATTCCAAATATATTGGGCAATGGTAAAAAATGTAAATTTACCAAATTTTTGATCCCATGAAAATTTTGATAGAAAAAAAAAACCTGACCCGTTGAATTGAAAAATTGTACTCGTATCATTTAAAACTTGTCCAAATTTCAATAAGGTGAATTTTTACAAGTCGTGCTTCAATTTGGAAAATAAAAAATTTGATAAAAATGAAATTCCGAGAGAAAATGTAAATTTTGAAAATATTCTCAGATCAAGGTTGCCACTGAAATAAAATAAAAATACAGCTTTCGTGTGAAATTGTTTTAAAAAAATAGCTACCCCAGCTAAACGAGTGGGAAAATTTAAAAAACTGGAAGTTCGAATGAAGCCTCGGTTAAGCCTTAAACATTTACAATATATTCGTGAAATTTTGTGATTTTCATTAATGCTATTCGTGTTTTCGTGATCAATGAGAATTCTACAGATGGGTAAAATTTTCAATTTATCGTTACTTCGAGTCTCATTAAATTCGAGTTTCGATTTTAAAAATAAATCGTACCAATATTCGATATTTTCAATCTTGTTTAAATCGAAAAAAATTCAAAATAGTCTAAATTTCGGAGAAAAAAAAATTATTCAGCGTTGAAGCTTGAATTTTAAAATTTACTAAAGTTTTGATCAATATACAGAAAATTCCATATTTTTGAAATTTTCAGTCTCAGGTAGCTTTCGTCTATTTCTGAATAATTTCTATTTAATGATATAATTTTAAGCGGTGAAATTTTAATCTCAATTCTAGTTAAGCAATTAATTTTACAAACGTTAAATTTTTTCAGCTTGAGTTGCATTTCAATACGATAAAAATTTTAAAAATATAAAAATAAATCGAATATTTATTTGAGTTTTTTAATCATAAAATTTCACACTTCTGTTCTCGTCGTATCGATTTGTTTTACAACTTATGACCTTGAACTTCAGCGCTGAAGCTTGAATTTTAAAACATACGAAAATTTGATCGAAATATCTGAAAATTGCAGTCCCTGATGGTTCCATCTATTTCCGAATAATCTCCACGATGAAATAATTTCAAGCGGTGAAATTGTTATCTCATTTCTTTTTTTTTTCTTTTTGTTGTTGGGTTTGAACGTCGAGGTTCATTAGCCCATGAAGAAGTATTAAAATCTAAAAACGAATTATTCTATTAGTCTTTGAAGAAATTTTCGCAATGTAAGTA
>FIZR01013762.1:0-39314 GCA_900060175.1 Ferrisia virgata | reverse complement strand
ATAGGGGGGGGGGGGGGGGGGGGGGGTTAGATATCAAAAAATCCGTTTTGGGGTTCTAGAAGATCATTAAGTCGATTCGTAGCCATGCCACGTATTTATTTTTATTCATTTTTTTCTCCGAACATTAAAATTATTTACTCTGTTCGATACCGGCCAAAATCGCTCCAATTTGGTCAATTGGCTCAATTTGGCGGTGGCTTAGATATATCTGAGTGAGGATGACCCTTGGTCAAAATTCAGTTTTTCCCCATTTCGAGGGAGGAGGTGCTGAGGAGCCAAAAACGCAAAAACTACCTCTTTTCAGACCAATTGATAGAGAACCGAAAGTTGTACGACATATCCGAAAATCAACCTCCCAAGTCAATTAGTAGTGTAGCTATGGGGGTTTCCCCCCTTTTTAACCGTGAAAAAGCGCTGTTCTTCCCCTATCACCCCACCAAATTGAGCTACAAAGTTGAACTTTAGTACGTACATTCGGTAGGGGCTCTAAATGTACCTTTTGAGAGTTTCAACTTTTTACCTCCATTGCACCCCCTCACAACCCCAAAAAAGTGGTTTTTTGATCGGGTTTCCTCGTAGGCGCACTTGATCTGCCTTTTAGGGGTTTCGACTTTTTAGCCCTATTGAACCCTTCCTATCCGCAATGCTTTTTTTCAATTTTCATGATTGTAATGTGTCTCGAAAATCAGACTGAACGATTTCTTGTAGGTATAACATGAAACAAATTTCTACATTCTATCCACCTCTCTTACTGTAAATTGGGTGATTGGCTTACTTTTTTTTTTTTTTTTTTTGAGAAAATCTGCAGAGAGTTAAGTAAGTTTCATTTAATCGAAATAATTTGTATAAAAATAGGATATTTTTTAATTCTATTGCTCGATAATTTTTTTCAGGGGTTTTTTCGCATTTCTTCCTTAATCAGTCTATATACTGTTTAAGTTGTCCAATGTGTCAAAATAGGTGTCCAACTGAGCGATATGATGGAATTTTTCGTGATCGTTGTAAATTAATGATGAAATTAAAGGCTATTGGCGTTGTTGTTCTGTTTTTTGATAAATATTCTTCATCAGTTAGCCATTATCGATAACTGATTAGTGTTTACAAAACGTATTACATATTTAGGTAATTTTTTTAATTCGTATTACTAATACCAATCGACGCGACGTAATTATTATGGAAGCTGTGCTTACAATACAATTCGAAACAATATCTATCGAAATATACCTACTTTTGGTATTATTTTCACGTCTCGCGTTTGTCGCGAATTCGATAATAACGACGATGATAAAGTTGCCAGTTGACGATTCCGGCCGACCGACCGACGATTGATGTAATCATAATATCTGGTAGCAAAAAGCACGAGACTATACAAAAAAGACGAGGAGAGAGGCAGATGAAGAAGAAGAGATATAGAATACCTTTATATAGGATAGTATAGTATATGTAAACGAAACATTCGATCGAGTTATGCAAGCAAGTTGAAAACATCGCGTTACGTGAACGTGTAGGTCTAGGTACCTCTTTATACTCGTTGAGCTCGTCCACAGAATGATAATTTTTCCAGCAACCATCAAAGCAGCCGGCACAGCCACATAGCCATACATAATAGTATGGTATATAGTATAGTATTGTATAGTATAGGTGTATCGATGATGAGATGTATGTAAGTCTGTAAGTATAATATTATGTAGTAGACGAGAGTGAAAGGAGGCGTACCATACGCGTATTTCAGTAGCGACATAGGCCTATACGAAGTGAGAAGTGAAGTACAGACTGCAGAAAACTCAACCCGTAGAAGCCAGAAGGCATAAAGGTAGAAGAAGTGAAGGGTTTAAAGTACACGTACAAAGGCCAGCAGCTGATGCTGTTGGAAGTCGTCGATCGGTCGGTCGGGGTCGTTGTATTTACGTTTATACTTATACGTATACGTAGACGTACCTCTCTACCTGTACCTATACCTCTCTCTCTGTATATATGCTTATAAGTTCGTCGAAAGGTGAATTACACGAGGACGATAATTGCATTCCATCGTGGTATCACCTGTAGTTGACGTCGTCATCGTCATCATCGTTTAAGCTGCCTTATTCTTTGTGTATGGGTATTGTTCGCGAGAAACCATAACGAACCCATTCGCCCATATTTATCCGGGTTATTCGTAGAATTCGACAGAGGAGGTGTTAAAGTTACCTACGTTTTTAACTAGTTAGTGTCTCTTTGTTTGTCTCGTAGATGTAGTTATAACTAAGTGTACAGTATGTATAACTTTGTATAGCTTGTAAGTACATTTACAGTACATGTACCTTAGCTATATACCAGTTCTCGTTCTAGAGGTATCGTATCGGCGGAGTTTGGAAATACGAGTACGTATTATGCCTACGTACAGGTCTAGGTACTGCGTACAATGTAGGTATAGTTATTACAGGTACATGTACTTGTAAACTGGTAATGTCATCTGCCATCAGGCTGGGTCAGGTGTGGCGGTAGAGTGCAGAAGTGACTCGCAGGTTAACGAATAACGAGTTATTATAATTTCTAATTATTCGCCTAAAAATATACATAATTCGAACGTTCAAAGCGATAGGTACTTAGACGATATTTGTCGTGTACGTATCGAACGTCACGTCACGTCATGTCACGTGTACGAATGGATATTCTCCACCGTAATTCGGTTCCATCAACGTGCTGCGAATGTCTGCTTATTTCAAATATGGGCCATAGGCTCGAACGGCCATTCTCGTAGAATTATTTTTTTTATTTTTTTTTTTTTCTGGATGCTTCCCAAACGACCCTGACCAGTAAATGAGAACATGGTTATAAGAAACGAACTTCTTGAATACGTTTATATTTACATTGCTGCTATACGAGTATTAGGTGTACGTATATAGCCTATGTGTATCTATATACTCGTATTATGTAACACGGTTACGTCGCCATAGTCGTAGTATTCGTCTCTTCTTATAGTTATACGTTCGTAGTATGTATCGTATACGAGTATCTACTTACGATACAACAACGTAAATCCGATAGTAAAATACGTGTACTGTACGCCGGTATTATTTTCAATGAGAACGCGTGACCGATTCCATTTCACTTGTTTGCCGAATTCATTCTGTTTGACACTTTTCCACCCTATCACAGGTCATTAACGCGCATGCTCTTCTTCAAAGAGGAAAAAAAGCATCGCTACGTACTACTTCCTCACAATTAGTTCGATTTTCGTGAAATATTGGAGTTAAATTAATAGTTTCGTTTGAGGTGTGGAAAAAGTTCTCAATAAATGGTGAGGAAAGAGGTTGATTTTCGAGTGAATAGTTAAAACTTTAAAAAAGTACAATTTAGGATACCTATTGAATCCACATGTCAAATTTCAACCTCCTTGTTCAAGTTGAAGGGGAGATACAATGGAAAAAATTTTGAATTTTAATTGCACCACACCATTAAAATGTGCCACAACATGGTGATAAACAGCCTTGATTCCGGAGTCATGACAAGATTTGACTCCGACTCCGACCATTAGACATCGGAGTCATTCTTGAACCTTCGCTCTCAACTCCATTTGCCTCCAAAGTTGTGTGATTTTACTGACCATTAAATTTGATATCTCGACTCCGGAGCTGACGAAAGATTCAGTTTTTATTACTCTAAAATTGCATCCCAGCTCCGGAGTCATTTTCAAACCTTTATTCCTGACTCTATCCGACTTTTTTTAAGAGGTTGATTTTGGAGTGAATAGTTAAAACTTTAAAAAAGTACAATTTAGGATACCTATTGAATCCACTTGCCAAATTTCAACCTCCTTGTTCAACTTGAAAGGGAGATATATTGGAAAAAGTTTTGAATTTTCATTGCACCGCACCATTAAAATCTACCATAACATGGTGGAAAACAGGGACTCAGAGTAA
Source organism: Ferrisia virgata (assembly GCA_900060175.1). Taxonomy (NCBI): domain Eukaryota; kingdom Metazoa; phylum Arthropoda; class Insecta; order Hemiptera; family Pseudococcidae; genus Ferrisia; species Ferrisia virgata. The sequence continues at coordinate 35,412 of FIZR01013762.1, read as the reverse complement.
ACGAAAAAAACCACCACACCATTAAAATGTGTCATTACATGGTGGAAAATAAGGACTCAGAGTCAACGAAAAAACTGACTCAGACTCCACCTTGATTCCGGAGTCACGACTAGATTTGACTCCGACTCCAACCATTACTCGGAGTCATGATAAAATTTGACGTCGACTCCAACTCCGACCATTGACTCCGTAGTCATTCTTGAACCTTTACTCTTGACTCCATTTGCCTCCAAAGTTGTGTGATTTTACTGACTATTAAATTTGATACCTCGACTCCGGAGTTGACCAAAGATTTAGTTTTTATTACTCTAAAATAGCACCCTAGCTCCGGAGTCATTTTCAAACCTTGATTCCTGGCTCCATCCAACTCCGGAGTCATAATTTTACCAACCGGAATTTTGATACCCCTACTCCGAAGTTATAATTTCATTGGCCTGAATATTAATACCCTGACTCTGGAGTCAATCTAAAATTCATTGACTCCGACTTTGGCTAGACTCCAGAGTCAACTGTAGTTGCAGTCGTTTTGGAATCGTTTCGACTCCGACTCCGGAGTAATTTCGAGTTCCTATGGCTTGACTCCAGAGTCAGACCGGAGTTGGAGTCATTCTGGAATGATTTCGACTGCGACTCCAGAGTCATTCTCATGCTTTGACTCTCGACTGCATTCTGGCTTCGGAATCAGAATTTTACTAACCTTTGATTTTGATACATCGACTCCGGAATTAATGAAGAATTCAGTTTTCACGATTCTAAAATTTCACTACCGACTCCGGAGTCATTTTCAAACCTTGATTCCTGACTCCATCCGACTCCGGAGTAATAATTTTACTGACTTGAATTTTGATACCCCGATTCCGAAGTCAGTCTAAAATTCATTGACTCCAATTTTAGCTGGACTCCGAAGTCAACCGTAGTTGCAGTCATTTTGGAATCATTTCGACTCCGACTCCGGAGTAACTTCGAGTACCTATGGCTTGATTCTGGAGTCAAACTGGAGTTGGAGTCATTTTTTGTTCATTTCGACTGCGACTCAGAGCATTTGACTCCGGAGTCAACTAAAGGACTGTGCCATGATTCCAGAGTTATACTCAAACCTTGACTCTTTGCTATACCCCAACTCCGGAGTCGTGATTTTACTGACCGTTGATTTTGATACTTCGACTACGGAGTTATTTTCAGACCTCAACTCTTGACTCCATAGTGCTCTGCAGTCATAATTCTACTGACCTGAATTTCGATACCTCAACTCCGAAGTCAGTCTGAAATTCGTCGACTCAGACTCCGGCTTGACTCCGGAGTCAGGCTGCAGTTGGAGTCATTTTGGAATCATTTTGATTCCGACTCCGAAATCACGCCGGGTCCCTGTTGGAAAATGATCCCTATAGTTTCAGTCCTCCATGCCGAAAGACCCACCAAGTTGACCATGGGACTCCCGAGCGCGTAACGACATTTCCCACCGGCGACACGTGGTGACGAGGTACTCGCGTACGGGTTTCTCGTTGCCAAAAAAAAACAACGCTTTTGTTTATGCATGTTTTTTACGCCAAAAATGAAGAGAAAAAAATTTTATTCAAGTATGATTTTTGTTTTAAATTTGTTTTCATCGAACGAATAGCGAAAAAAATTTTTTTTTTTGTAGAAAAAACATCCATAAACAAAGTGTTGTTCGCTTCGTAACGAGAAACACGTACACGAGTACATCGTTACCACGTGTCACTGGTGGGAAAAATCGTTATGCGCTCGGGACTTACATCCTCAACTTTAAATGCCTTTTGGGGATCATTTCCAGCACGTAATGGCACATTTTAATGGTATGCTATGATTAAAAATTGAAAAATTTATTTTTTCGCTGTCATCGTAAAAATCGACAAATGTAACTGAAAAATTGAAAAATTCCCAAAAACGACCATTTTGAGACTGTGAGAGGGTGTAAACAGGCTGAAAAGTAAAAAAAAAAACGAAACAAAACTTGCGTCCAGGAATCTTACCAAATCTACCTACCAAATTTTAACACCCTTGCTGAAGTTGGAGGGAAGATATGACGGTTACTTTTTCGGAGCTGTGCAAAGGTGGAAGGGAGCTGAAAAGTCAACCCCCTCCCCCCTAAATAAATGTCTACAACCTTTACGAAATCTACATATGAAATTTCAACCTCCAGCTCAATTTGGAGAGGAATTAAGAGCGAGGCTGACTTTTTTTGAGGTCAAAAAAGTAAAAAACATTCATATTTCCATTTCTAATAGACGAAGAAGGCTGGTTTTTGGATATGTCATACAACTTTCAATACTCTATCAATTGGTTTGAAAAGGAACAAATTTTTCGATTTTTTCCCCTCAGCACCCCCTTCGCTAAATTCAGATATAGCTGAATTTTAACCCAACGTCATTCTCGCCCACATGTATTCAATCTGTCACTAATTTAAGCCTACTGGTCAAATTCGAACCATTTCGGTCAATATCAAGCTGAGTGAAAGATTTTAGTATTGAGGTGGTAGGGAAGTAGGAAAAAAGTAAGTATCTGACGTGTTCAAAACTTGTCTTAATGGTTTGTTCATTCCCCCTTCCTCCTCCACCGGTTCATTGTTATTTGATAATTGGTAAATAAAATTCCTTTCTTTCCAGACGAAAAAAAATAAATAAATAACGTGGTATGGTACAAGATTAACTCGTGTAAAGGCTTCTTATAAATATGGTGGTAATTAATTTTTGATTGACGTCTGTGTACAAGCATCGTCGGTGTGAGTTTATGTGGTAGCTTGGCTAATGATGTCACAGATTGATGTTTAAATATTTAATGTAGCAAAGAGCAAACCAAGCAGAGTAGGTAGGGTACATGTTCCATGAGAGTGCTATGCTGTGGTTTTTGGTCTTGATAAAGTGTTCCTTCGGTGTAGATGAAAAGGGGATCCGGGTACTTTTCTCTTGAGCAAACATTGTGATTTTTACTCATCTACGCATATCCCACCATGAAGGACCGGATTCTACGTCCCTATACTGTTTGTAACGCCCACCCCTTACCCCACTATAACACCCCCTCACCAAAGACTATTCGCAGAATGGCAATATTGGCGTCGTTTTCATACGTTTCGAAGCTCCTGAACACGAATTGAAAGTCGAATTTACAAAATAAGTGCATTTTTTCACTGCAGTTTTGAAATACGACGTTGTTAATTACGAAAATTTCCTAAAATAAAGTACTTTTTTTTTTGCTCGGAAAAAATTTCAAAAATTCACCGATTATACGTAGCATGCAAAATCACGAGAAAAAAACTTGAACAAATTTTAAGAAAACAGTTTACTAATTGTAGGTACAAAACACTTATATATTGGGTAGAAAAGTATGCTGCGAACTTAAATAATACAAAGTTAGTCAGTTTGTCGGTCAAGAAATGGAAAATGAATACGACGAAGTCTAAAAATGAATATCTAGAAGAATGAAAAACAAATATTGCGAAGTATGAAAAACGAATATCATAAAGTATAAAAAATGAATATCAAGAATAGTCAAAAACGAATCTTGCCAATATTAAAAATAATATTTTTTCAAAGAATAAAAAATGAATATCACGAAGAGTGAAAAACGAATCTTACAAAGTCTAAAATCCATCATCGCTAATGAAATCACCGATTTTCCGCATTTAAAGGAATCCAATTAAAAATCATCCGAACCAGTTCGTATCAGCTGAAACGAACTAATTTATACTTATTTAAAATGTTAGATGAAAGCGATAATCACATCGATGAGCATACAGCACGTGGAAGAAAAATCGAATATTTCAAAATTGCAGTGGAAAAATACTTTTTTATGCCAAAATTCTCGGAAAATAAGGTACCTATTGCGAATTCAACTTTAAATTCGTGTTCAGGAGCTTCGAAACATATGAAAACGACACCAATATTGCCATTCTGTGAGTAGCCTTTGGGAGGTTAATGTGGGGGGGGGGGTGTTATGAGGAGAATAGGGGTTCAGGGGAAGTTTTCACTTCTCCGATATCGTTTACCACGTATCTGAACACAAATTATTGGAAGTTTCGAAATTTTCCCTTTGATGAAAAAATTTTTCGAATATTTTCCCATTTTAGCTCCTTATTTTGAGTTTTTCAAATTTAAGCTGAAATTTCGAAAAAAATATACGTTATGAAGGGGTCTAATATACGTGTAAAAAACATAATTTCAAAATTGTACGAAGCCATTATCAATATTAAAAAAATAATTTAAACTTTCAAAAGGGCATTTGGGGAGGAAATGGGGAGGGGGTGTTAATTTTTTCAAAAATTTTCCACAGGTATACGTACAACGTATCAAAAAATTGTACAGAACGGTCGATTAGCATTTTCCAAAGAAATTTATATGTGATTTTCACTTAGAGCCCCCCCCCTCGAAAACTGGTGTAAGTGGGGGGGGCTAAAACTTTGGTGAGGGATGTTTCTCGATAGTACCTACCTACCACCTAAGTATCAGCCCTAAATCGCTCTGGAGCAAATTTAACATTGTTAACCACTCCATAGCCTTTAAACATGCACAAATTTTTCAGCTAAGCATGAAAGTAAAAATTCTATAGACTTTTTCAAACGTGAAGTCGAAATTTTATTAATTTTTTAAAAGATCAACTTTCAAGTACACTCTTCTTTCCTGCCACAAAAATAGATTAGGATTTTTTAAAATACCAATTTCGAACCCACCTTTTGCGGCCTGTACGAGGGGGTAGATTTAGGTATGCAAAATCGAGACCTTCAAAATACGCACCCTGGATATCTTCCTGATCTACATCCGAAGACCTGTACAGATGAGCTGAACTCCAAAAAAAAAAAAAAACTAGTTTTTAGAGTGTAATTAAGAGGAGATTTGGAGGCAAAAGAGTCGAAAGCATTAATAAACGCACTCTGGGCATCCCCTTTTACCTACCCTATTCAGTTTCAACCATCTAGGTAAATTGATGAGATAGACATCCCCTGCCCTCAAAAACACTAGTAGGGTGGGGAGGGGGTTAAAACTTTGCTGAGGGATGTTTCTCGATAGTATCTACCTACCACCTGAGTATCAGCCTGAAATCGTTCGAGGGCAAATTTAACATTGTTAACCACCCATAGCCTTTTTCAATGAAAAATTACACACAAGTCAACAGTTTCCTTTTTTGTTTGCACTTTGATACCATGGTTCGTGCCTGGTAGGTACTCTACGTAGGTATCGGAACTGCTGAGATTTCTTTTCAAATGAACGATAGTAAATTTTAATTAGGCTAAAAATTGGCTACACGTGGTTGAATTAAAATTCGATTAGCAAAGATCGAGCAACTGTGCAAATGTTTACAATTCGAATAGTACGCGTGCGAATGAGCTATTTGTATGAATGAATAAAGTAACGTATCGTACGCGAAATTTACGAGCCACAGTAAGACGCGTAAGCTCGGTTATACTACTATAATGTTTGTCGTTGAAACATATGCGCCTTTGCTATTGACCTATTTTATTTTATTATAGTATATTAGAACAAAGAGTCGTACACGCAGGCTATAACTAAGTACCTACTCGCATCAAGGTGAAGTACAAATCAAAATGAGACGTCGTCGATCGAGATCATTATTATCGGAACCACGAGTGCGAATACGAGATTCAATTAAAAAAAAAAGCACAAATAATGAATAAAAGTGAAAGAACGAAAAAAAAAAGAAAGAAAGAAAGAAAGAAATGAAAAAGAAAGTACCTACTTAGCATAATGTTCAAAAGATACATGGTAACTTGTGAAGTCTACAAACTGGGTACAACTAGGCGCTGTTCTTTTTCAGATCGTAAAAAAAAAAAAATCCTTATTCTCTGTAGGTGTTAGGAGGAGGTATATATTGTATATGGTGTACGTATTTACAATGTATTATTACAGTTGAATGAAAATTTTCCATTTTGCGTAGTATTTTCGCAGCTCTTTACAGGTACATTGGCGTGTTACGTTCTCGTTTGATCGAGTTATAATATTGGCGAATATTTTTAGAATATGACATTATATCCGCAACACGTGAATTTGCTCGAATATATTCGAAATAAAAAAAAAAAAAAAAAAACCATTGTGATAAATACGCCTGCACATGGTCTGCGAATATTTTGGCATATGCTGTCATTCAGCCGTCGATTTCAGTCAGGGTAGGGTGTATCTGTATAGTCGAAAAAATCATCAACCTATCTCGAGGACGACAAACCTTGAACTGTATCAAAATACTCGTATAATATCGAAGCGGAGGATGCGTGAATTTAATTCATTATTGAAATAAAGTCTATAGAGGTGTTGTGTGTTGTTGTTGTTGTTGTTGTTGAGAGCATTATAATGATGCTGCCGAAGTCGATGTACCTACCGAAGTTGTTTTATTTTGGGAATCGAATCAACGTTGCAGGGTGTACGAGTGATTATAGCGTATGTTGTTGTTGTTTGTATACAATTTTACATCTTTTTGGCAGTAAAGGAGGTAAAGAAGGGTGATTATTTGTAGCATTTGTATCAATTTTCAAGCTAATCGGAACGTTTGTGAGCAATTATAGATACTTGATGGGTGCTGAACATTGCATCTTATACGAAGCGTGCATCGTACGTGAAGGATTATTTTTGGAAAATATCTACTTTATAAACCACGTGAACTTCGTAATGAGCATACAAACCAATATTTATTTGAAGAAGAATACTACATAGCGTTTGTAAAGGAAGAAAGAAATTACCTACGTGTAGTAAATTTTTATATTATTCCTAGAATACCTACGTCCGTAGCAAAGATGATTACTTATTCGTTATATCATGGTTAAATAAAATTTTAATTTACTTGTAAAGCATTTTGATGCTATTTCAGATTGAAATTGAAATTTTTTTTTTTTGTGGTAAATTGGGTTATAAGCAGTTTTATAGACGAATAAATTTCAAACTACATACAAATAAATAAATTTATGCGTGAAAGAGCAAATTTTATTGCAAATTTGAATTTAGTACGAAAAGCTCTTCTAAAATCATCATTTTTGTTTAAAAATGTCAAATAAATGAAAATTGTTCACCCTTTTTATACTTAGATGTGAGTTTTTTTTGGAAAATTTTTAATTCGAAAAAGGAATTTTTGATTATAAATTCGCGTTGAGCGCGAAAAATACGTTAAGGAATTTTTGAAAAAAAACTGAAAAGTGTTTGGAAATGAAAAAAAGTGGCGCTAAAAGTTAAAAAAAAAAAAAAAAAAAAAAAAAGGAGGTCAAATGAAACAAATGTTGCTTGAAGTATAATTACAGTATCTTCTTCAGTTCACGATGATACGTATTATTATGTTTACTCGCGTTAAGGATGTCGTAAAAATATAACACAATTTACAACCACGTTGATGATAATTATATAACCTAAATTATACGCGAAACGATAAATTAATAAAATTTAATTTTTTCAGCCATTGAAGAATTCTGAATGAAAATTACTTACAATTTTATAAGGTATTATATTTTTTCAAATCATAAATCATTAGCTAACGTTGTAATTTGACAAAAAAAAAAATCTAAAAAACTTCAAGCACGTACTCGGAGATATATAGAGTACATAAATTTTTAATCGACCATACAAAATGTTGAGAAAGGGGGCGTATAGATAAGCGCACTTCAAAATACAAAATATTCAACTCAAACATTCGACGATCAAAACAACGCATCGAGGTGTTAAAAAAGAAATTTTTTGGAAAATCAACACGCGACGTTGCCAACTTTATCGTAGTTAACAATTTAACAGCGAAGTAGTTACAAATTTTTATTCAATATCATTTATCGAAGCGTTTGTAGGAATAAGAAGAACTATAGGACTAAGGAGATATGAAACCCCAAACTCCGAGAAATGTACTGTAATGACTTAAAAAACACAATTTTTTCGGAACTTCCAATTTAGCCCGTCGTTTGAAAAATTTCTGGGTGCGCCTGTGTGAGGAACATAAAAGTGTTACTTACAAACATTTTGCATAACTCTTATTATGAAGGAATTAAGAGCAAAAAAATTACGAAGTCTGCAAAAAATTTTGCGTTTTGTAGCGCATAGCTCCTGCAATATCAAGATTATGCAAAAGATGCGTATGACATTTTGAGTTCCTTTTTCTAAGCGCCCTTCGACAGTAATACAAATAACGTGATTCAGTCTCAAAAATTTATCGAAATGATCTGAATAACATTGAAAAAATTATATTTGATCGAATGCAGCTCCTTCCATGATCACTGTAGGCAAAAATTATATACCACATTTTTTGTTACTTTTGACAAGAGAAAGTATAAAATAAATACTATAAAGATATTTCAAAATTTCAATTTTTTTTCAGTTGTACAATGCATAACAGATTGGTGTTTCATGTAAAATTTTTCCAATTTTAAATTGCACTACTCTTATAGGGACCAGTCGCTACAGTCAAAAATGTGGAGAACGGATCGCTTTCAGGCTTTGCATACTTCTTCGAAAGGCTTAAATAATGAAACGTATGCAATGTTCGCCAGACAAACGTTTCGTTTTGGAATAACAGAGCTTCCAAATTTGAAAATCTTGAATTGAAAATTTGTGCATTTTAAAAATAGTGGTAACCAATAATAGGGCGTTTCAATTTTAGGTCAATTTGAAAGTTGGAGGGGGAAAGGGGTGCAGTAAAAAAAGTAACGAAATGATAATGGAATAAATGTGGTGGTAAAAATTTAAGGTTTCTAACTAGACTTCCACCCCGCCCCGTTTTGGTTTAAAATTCCAAAATTTACATTAAAAATCAAAAAAAAATTCTCATTTGTTTGATTTTTATGGTATTAACGTGTTTTAGTAAATCATATGAGACCAACAAAAAATATTTTCACGATATTTCTATTTTTCAAGGGTTTTCAAACAGATGTTTAAAACTGGAAAAAATCGAGTATTTTGAATTTTTCAAGGTACAAATGCCAAAAAAAAATTTTTATTCATTACGTCACCAGAAATGATGGGATTTTGTACTTTTGCCTCTTTAACTCGAAAAAATTCAAAATCATTTTTTTTCTAATTCGTAACCCGGGTTTTGGAACCCCTGAAAAAAAATCGCGAAAACTTTTTTTTTGACTCATATGATCTGCTACGACGCATAAATACTAAAAAAATTTTTAAAAAATTTTTTCTTTATAAAAAATTTAAATACCAATTTTTTGAGGGATCTGATTTTCTAAAAATTTATACCTCATTTCGGATGCAACTAAGGAACTTGGTCCATATAACCCTTTTAGTTCACCTTGGCGACTACTGTTCTTAAGATGCTTCATTTTTCGTACTAGCTCAATTCATAATTTTATACGAATTTTTGAAATTTCGTCACCTCAGAATTTCAAAATTTTTTCTGATATTTTTATCTCATTCTAGATGCAGGGAGCGGTTCGTTTTGGTCCCTCATTACTTTTACGAATCATAAATTTTCATATCAGCTGAATAATTATTTAATTTTCAACGAATTTCTGAAATTTCAAAATTTTTCAATTTAGCAACACTGTAACTCCAAAATCAGACGTTTATTTGGCAAATAGTATATGTTTCATTAATACATCCCTTTGAGAAAAGTAAATATGCAAAGCTCCGAAACGGTCCGTTTTCAACAGTTGTAACCAGTGCCAATGTAGGCCACCTTTGGAGCTTTTAGGCGTATTAATGTTTTATTCAAAATCAAAACTTCAAAAGGTAAAATTACCCAAATCACCAAACTTCACCTAAGCTCTGTCCGCCGCCTCCCTCCCATCTGACTCAATACTAAATTTAGAAACATATAATCAAATTACCTAAATTTACATACCCTGGATTTGGAATCTAAATAATACGAAAAATTAATTTCGAAGCCTCAAAAACTCTCCTTTGTTCTGATTTTACCATGTGCCATTACACGATACTTTAACGTTTTCGGTATCTAAATATCAGAACTAAAAAGAGTTTTGAATTATTTCAAAATTATAATAAAAGATTAATCTTAATCCATCATCATCATCGATGAAAAAACACAATTAGCCTGACTTGAAAAAAAAACAATCAACTTATCCACAACCCTGCATACGAATTAAAAGGAAGTAAGATGGAATTTTTCAACTTATTGAGCGTTCAAAGAATCATTTGAAAACCTCTATATCCCTGTTCTTTTTGACTTCTCCCAAAAAACTGAATTCAAGGTGTAGATAGGCTAGGTAAATAAGTTTGACGGGAGGGGTGACAAAAATGGCAATTTTCAACAAACTATTAAAAAATCAATAATTGCACAACACATTCAGAAACCAGCATCCTAAACTAGTGTAATGAGGAGGCAATATACACTTTTTTTCATCTCCATAATATTAAAAGTTGATTTAACCGTGACAGAACCCACCTTCAGTGATCCAAAGAGGTTCAAAGGTTCAATATTTAGCATTCAAACTATGCAAACCTTTGCTACTATTTTTTTTTTTTTTTTTTTGAAGAGTAAATTCTCTCAATTTTTAAACAACTACACGTTGTTTCCAAACACGATTTTTGAATAATAAATACTCGTAGGTATTTTAAACCTTTTTAAAACCAATTGATACCCTAATACAATCTATCGATATTAGTTGGATGGATTATTTTTACAACACACATAACCTTTAAATTTTTTCACATTCAAACGAAATCGTTAACGATGCTTTTATACATGAACACGTACAATGAGTAGGAGTAAAAAGGCGGAGAAAGAAAGAGTAAAAGTTAAAATGGTAGTCATACCAGGAATAATGGTCAATAAAATTTACAACTTTATGACCAGATTCATCGGACATTACAGTATGTATGTACTTGATAAAATATTCACATGGCTTTGTTGAAAGAAACTTATTTACATTTTTCTATAATTATCGAATTAAGGTTCAGCATAAGCAATTAATTGCTCTAATATACCTATTAATAAACGAATAATTATGATTTTAGATGCTACAGCGCTTTAAAAAAAAAAAAAAGGAAGGAAATTTTTTCATTTTTACAATCTTTTTATACGTGATAAATTATCAAGTTACAAGGTAATTTCAAAAAAATCCATCGGTTGCTACTACGAAAAATGTAAATTGTACAAGTATTAAAAAAAATATTGGAATGTAAAATAACTTCAGTATATATAAAAGGTATCGAAATGAATTCAGCTGAATCTGCACGAGTCGAATAAATTACCCGATAGCAAACAATAAAAGCTCACTAGACATCGGCCTTCTTTGAAAAAAATAAATAAATAAATAACGTGCAACACGCGTATTACACACCAAATACGATATATATGTAATCGAGTACGTCAAAAGACTTAAAAAAAAAAAAAAATACACGTGTATAATTTTAAAAGAACCAACGTGAAAATTCCATTAGTTCGAGCTGAACAACTCAGCAGATTCGTAATTATCGCACGGATCACCTATAATAACACGTGCGTGTATCATCCGACAACATCGTACATCTAAAATTCCAACTTTTGGAAGAAAAATTCTTTTGTTAGTGATATAAAATTGAAAATTTTCACAGAATCGAGGAGCCAGGTACGAGATAAAAACGCTTTCGATTCTATATCATTGGTATTTTCGATTTGTTGCGCGAAATTTCAAATTAAAATGTTCAAACGAATTGCTTCGATATCTCTAGGGATCACTTATAAGTAAGTATACAACTGTACACGGTACAAGTTCGTATCGAGCATACCTATCGCAAACTCTGAGGACATTTTTACACAAACGTCGTGTCGCTGTCGAGAGTCTAAACTTCGCCGAACGCAAACGTAACCATTTTTCACACCTTATTGTGTGGCAATCTGGCTCGATAGGTAAGCTACATCTACTCAATACTCACTCCATTTTCTTCTGATTACGACAGGCGGAAATTTTTATCGTCAATTTCATCGTCGACGTCGTTTGCTGATAAAATCAAAAGTGCGAAGATTTCCAATTATAAATTTTCACTGTCCATAGATTTGGTATAAATTACATAAAATCGTTGCCGCGTCCGTCAGGGAATAAAAAATAACTCCACGACAATAAGGTTTGTGAATTATTGCAACTAATAATTTTCACGCGTCTTTGCGAGTTCAACAGCGCCACATCGAATTAAAAATTGAATCGACAGACAACCTTTTCCATTATATCAGCGGGTAAAATCTCGTAAATATGGCGTACCTGATTACGAGAAAACTTTTTGCTTCCTAAATTTACAATCTCGATTCTTCGATTATTTCGATTACGAGAAAATTATCTACCGAGCGAAGGCGCGCTTTTCTTTTCAGTAAAAAATCTTCTCAATATGTTAGAAAATCTGTATGCGGTATCTTTACGTCGCTCGGGATTCGACTCGAATCATTACACATGCAAAATATTCACCATAAACTTTTGCGCACCGTACTGATACGCGACCTGTTTACATTCATCAGATCATAAATAATAAGCATCGCGCGAAGGTGTGTAATCTGCGCAAGAATGCAGAATAAAAATTAAAGCGAACCTACGCTTCGTAGAATTTGAAGAAAGTATCGTTAATGCGATTCTTTTTCGTAATCAGTAGTAAGGGTGGAGGTGGATTTGGTAAAGAATAGTTGAAACTCCCTAAAGGTACGCCTAGAAAAGCTATACGCTAAATTTCAACCACGAAGTTCAATTCGAGTAGACGATATACCTGGGCTGACTTTCTTCGAGGTCAAAAACAGGTAAAACCCTCATTTCTCCCGATTTTTGGATATAATAAGCAACCCTCACTGCTATATCGATAGCTTTAAAAACGAACAAATGTTATTTATCACCCCTCATCACCGTTTCACCCAAATTAGGCCATAACTAAATTTTGATCTAAGGTCATCTCCGCTCAAAAACATCAAATCCTCAGCCAATCTAAGCCTGATACCCAAATTTGACTGATTTTGGTCTGTATCGAGTTAAGCAAATGATTTTTAAATTTCTGGCAAGGCCATAAATAGTCTCAATGGTCTGCTAGCACCCCCAAAACAGCTTTCGTTAATACTTCCTCCTTCATCCACAATATATCGAAAGTCTGAAATAGCCTGCAGCTTTCATTGACAATGTGACACAGAAAATCAGACTAAAAAGTATTCGTAATGTATAGTCAAATTAACGTAAAAAATAACAAAATAACAAAAAAATTTACGAATAAAATTTTTTTCCACAAAATTGTAGATTACCACTCCCTAAATAATACATTCAAAACCGGACAAAATCGGACTGCTGTTTCTGCTCCAATATCCCGATTTGTGTGCCAAAAAAATAGTTTTTTACCAAGTACTTTGCCTAACTTTGCTCCTTAACGCGATACAGAAAAAAAGCTGAATATAAAAATGTAGCTCGTTAAATTTCCAATAAGAAAGGTTATTATATATTTTTTTCAAAAAATCGATTGAAACGCCTCAAAATGAGTTTGAAAAGGACGCGTTATGTGCTAACGTGATTGTAGACACATGGACTCAATTGTCTTTCAGCATACCTGAACGGGAGAGAGGGTGAGCCGGATTTCGCTTTTTTTGGAAATCTGAAAACGATGGTGTCACAATAGTTGCGAAATAACCTGAACATGATGAGTGAGGTAAAAATTTCAATTTTCTAACTCAATTTTTTCAATTTGCAAAATTGACTCAAATTTCAAAAATGTTCCTAAAATTTTTTTCAAGAATGGAATTATTACACATATTTGAAGGCAAAATAATCGTTGGTAGCAAGTTTTCACCATCACCCTTCTTTACGTGTTTTTAAAAAATGTCACATTTTGCGTTTTATCCACGATTTTTTGAACAACTACGAAGGAAATATTTCTGAGAAACATCCCCCTGAAATGAATGTAGGACATCAATTTTAGATGGTTAAATGTAACTCTCCAATCATGTTGAATCAAAAGAGAATATCAATGATCCAGGGTCAGATGATTGTGGAAATTACGATGAGAATAAAACTATTTCATAAAATTAAAGTAATTTTAAAATATTACATGCACCTTGTATCTCTATTCAAACAATATTTACTTTAACATGGGTTAACGGGGCATTTAGTCCATATAATTTGTTTAGGTATGCTGAAAGAAAATTGAGCCCGAGTGTCTACGAACATTGACCGCTGGCTCTCGCGACACGACATAAACATCACGTCAGCACATAATGTGCCCTTTTCGAACTGATTTTAACGTGTTTCAATCGTTTTTTGAAAAAAATATGTAATAACCTTTTTTATTGGAAATTTGACCAGTTACATTTTTTGATCCAACTTTTTTTCTGTATCACGTTTAGGAACAAAGTTAGGCAAAGTTATTGGTAAAAAAAATCAGTTTTTGGGGCACAAATCGACATACTATGGATTAGAAGCACCAGTTCGATTTTGGATATGTTGTTTAGATGCGGTGATCTACAATTCTGCGAAAAAAAATTTGTCCATAAATTTTTCCACTATTGTATCCCATAATACAAGGAAGGTACATATACACATAGTAACCAAGTATGCTATATGAACAGATAGAATGAGTACCTTCCTTGACCGAGGCCAAATCCGGAATGAGATGAGTTCCGCTCGGTCTGTCCGAGATGAACGACGTATGGGAGGAGTCAGCCCCACTATATCCTTCTCCCAACAACCAAAGTGGTGTTCAAGTCGTATGTATATAACCAGCAGGTGTTTAAAGGTGTTCCGAATTGGGGAATTATAGGGTAATAAAACACTACCCTAAGATAACAAGAGAGATCCAAATCGGCAAGCTCACACAACAATGCACTGCAAGGCCTAAAGAAAATTATTATACGTGCTTGCCTCACTGAGGAATTCCGAACAATTATTTAATGCTGATTTCACTGCTGAGCTATAATATTACCTATGAAAATTTCTTCGTAAAATTTGTTTTCAAAGCATTCAATTCGTAAATTGTATTAAGGCTAGAAAAATCTGTAGCTTACGTATACATCAACATCTACCCATGAAAAAATTTCGATCAACAGCTTTGCATGAATCATTTTCACTTGAGTAAATTGCCACAGTACAATATAAGCGCAATATCAAATTTTCCCTCGATACGAAGAAAAACCTAAAATGTATACTTTACGTTACAGTTTTATTTGAACAGATTTTTGATGAACAATACTGATCGGTTGAAAAGATGGCATACGTACGTAGTGCTTACAAGCCTGGTTAACAAATGTGTGTGTGTGTGTGTGTGTATACATATACAGGTAAGTAAGTAGTGCTAAGTACACACTTTGTAGAAGTGATACGTACGTAGGTAGGTACCTTTACCTTCGTACACGCAAAATTTGCTTAGTTTTGTTTGAATAAATTTTGTAAGCTCTTCAGGCTGTTCAAAGTTACAAGATTTCGGTACAATAAAATACCATGAAATACACCAGTATTTTATCAAACGTGTTTATTACAACGTACTAGAGTATTCGCGTGGCAAAATCAGTTACGATCATTTAAATGAAAAATTACATCAGTAATGGTCTTATGGCTTTGTGATTTTTGAAAGTCAATTCGATAACATGTACCAACTTCGATAAATGGAATTGGTAATATCTGCTCAGTTGTTAGCCCCTTTCTCATTTCTAATACGTGGAAAAATATATTTGAAAAAAATACAGCTTTAAAAATGTAATTTTTACACAAAATTGTAAAAATTCTTATATCATCTATACGTTGTTATATATTTCATCAATACTTTTTAGTAAAAATTCAACAAAAATTTGACCATAACGTTAAGTCATAAGTATAACACTAAAGATTATCTCGCTAAAACAATAAAATTTGAATAATTTGTGCTTTTCAGTGAAAGAATTCATCCTGATGCTTCAGGTTGCCATGTAAAAGAATAAGGAGATTTTTCGCAAGATGCGCTGCAGACCTCACAGTAGTGGAGATTTCACTCACCCACATAAAATTCCAAGATTTCAATTATCCTTCACGAAATTTAAGGTAAACCAAATGTACGTGCAAGTGCAAAAAGAGGAAGAGATGAGGAATCAGTTATGTTATTTGATTATGGATGTGAAAATAAAAGAAGAGGGTGTTATACGAAGTATTCGGATAATTGTACGTAAGTTTACACGACAATAAAAAGATTTTGGACTAGGTCTCTAGCACGCCAGTCAATTATGTTAACTAATTAATAAGTTTATTTTTAAAGTCATATCAGCGTTATTTTATAAAAGATTAATAGGTATGGTATAGCTTTTTAGCTTGATAAAACCTGAAGAAAAGTTGATTTTTATACTCACCAATCAGCACAACTTTAGGGCAAGGTTACTTTTTTTTTAAATCTACAAATGGTGGGGTCACAATAGTTGCGAGATCACTTCAAAAAGTTGCGGCAAAAATTTCAGCCTCTCAACTCAATTTTATTAAGCTTGCAAAACTCACTTCGAATTGAAATTTTTTTCCAAAAATGGATTTATTATACATATGTACTTATTTGAAACTGAAACGATCATTACCGACAAAATTACATCATTATCCCTCGTTTCATGAGCTTTATAGGCTCAGCAAAATGGACACTGCATGCGTTGACTTAAGCATTTGCTCTGATTCGCAAAATTCATCAAAAACCACAAAGTTAAATCAGGCTAATTGAAGAATCGCCACAACTTTTCTTTTTTTTTTTTAGAATATTATTTATTTATAAGTTTAAAAACAAAGAGAGCGAGAAAAATAAGGCTGTTATACTCATATACGAAGTAAGGGGAGAAGCCACATTTTTATTGCGAATGGTAAATACAAAGAGATGAAAAATGATAGAAGGACTGTAGGGCTATAGCGCCCCCCCCCCCATTTATTCACAAATAAGTTTTGAATCATTTTACGAAGTAATTTCATTTCAACACATGAAAAAAATTAGGTAAGTCTACATTACCTCAAAAATGCACTAATACGCCCTTTCTGAACGGCTAGCTCTTGATATTTCGTTAAATTCCATCTTTCACTTTTTTGTTTCTCTTTCAAATTATAGCCCTACCTCACCCTCACCCACCAAAAAAACGTTTTGAGTACGCCTATGATGATGTGCAATAGGGTGTTTCAATTTCAATTTTTTTCGATGGTTGGAGACGGTAGTGAAGGGCTGTGAAATGATGTCAAATGAACAAGGTAAAAATTTTAAGTCTCCAGCTGGACCCTTGCTTCCCCTATTGGATTAAAATTTCAAAATTTTCATGAAAAATCAATTGATTTGTTGGGTATTAACGTGTTCAGCATGAGCGGAGTTTGGTGATTCGGTAAAGGGGAGGGGGGCTATACCCATAGGGATGAGAATTAAAAAAATGGAGTAAATATTTACTTTTGGAGCGGTTAAGAATATTTTTCTTGTGGAGGGGCGGGGAGGAGGTGGTTGTAAGCTTAATTTTTGGCGAGTAATGGAAATGTACGAATGCCGGAGCAAAGCGAGGGTGAAATTTTGAAAAAAAATCCAATTTTCAATTGAAAAAAGGTTGTATTTCTTGAAATTTTAGCTTCAATATTGTAGATTTGGTTTCAAACAATTTTCAGTAATTTGTGGGAAATTTATCGTACAAAAGAAAAATTTCGGTGGGGCTTAGCCTCACCCCCTTTAATCCGCCTATGGTGTCTGGTAAACTGCATAAAAATAAAAAAAAAATTCGCGATTTTATTTGCTTTTCAGAGGTTTTAAAATCCTGTTTAACCCTGGAAAAAAATCATTCATTTTGAATTTTTGCAATGCAATGAGGTGAAAATACAAAATCTCATCATTTCTGAGGACGTGATATATGAAAATATTTTTGTTAAAAAACAAAATATTCGATGTTTTTCTAAATTTAAACATAAGTTTAAAACTAAAATCAACACTTTCTTCCTCCCTCCTACTTTTGAAAAAAAAAAAAAAACCTAAAATTGAAACATCCCAGCTGTATAAATGTGGGCATACTGCAACAATTCTCCAAATATTGGTGCACGAGGTAACACGCTGAACGGGCAATCTAAAAAACCTGGACTTGAATTCTCAGAACAGATGACGTATTTTTCAACAAAAATTAGGCGTATGAAATATCCTTTTTAATTTATAAGTTTAGTTCTAGTTCGGTTTCTTTTTTTTTTCATTAATAGTTATCTTGTAGTTAAACTTCCATTCGTACATCCTATCTTCAGAACTTTTTTTCTTTTTTTTTTCACATTAGATTATTTACTTATAAGCTGAGTTTTAGTTAGGCTTATCATTTTTTTTTTTTTAGAACAGATAGCACGTAGTTGGGCTTTTATTCGTATTCCACTTTCAGAATCAACGTAGCTATAATATGTTTTTGAAAAAATCGTAAAAAAATGAACTATAACAAATTCGATTTTGTATAATTAAAATAGGGTCGGGTCGGACCCGATAGATGTGACTGCAGGAAAATTAAAGCCTTCCAAATCCAAATATAATTTTACATTCAATTTAAAATTTAAAAAAATTATATCTCTATAATTTCTTTCTTTTTGTAACCTTCATATTCCAACAATGGCCATGTTGTGATCTGATCAGATTATTTGATAACCAAAACAGTTTTTCGACCCTCTGATTTGTAAATATATCAAATTTAAATACAAACATATGTTTGAATGTAGTAAAATGAAAGTTTGATTCATTTAATCAACATGTATTATTTTAAAGATTCGAAAAATTTGACAGTAAAAAATTTAATTCTGAATAACTTTTCAACATATGGACTCAAAACCGTGTGTACTTCATTTGAATAAAAGTTTTAGAAAAAATACATCGCAAAGTTTTTCTAAGACTCATTGCATGTCGAGTCAGCCTTTATTTGATTTCACATGTTGAAAAAAAAAAAAAAAGGAAACATGTGTCCTGCATAAGCCTATACATACATCTAGTATCGTAGATTATCACGTGATTCTTCGTCGATTATACCAACACTATATCATATATGTACGTAATACGTAGACGTACACTGTACAGTTTGTGAAAAAGTAATTTCGTGTGCCATTTATCATCCGATATCAATTACATCGCCGAATAACCATATTTATATAAACAGTTGGCCGGGTATAAACGCCACCATTATTTATCTTTTCCATTTAGTATAGCGAAAAACGACTAAAAAAATTAAATATTATAGCACTCGGATGGGGTAAAAAAAAAAAAAAAAAAAGACCGAAAAAAAAACGTAAATATTAGTCTACTCGCCATCATATATTTGTCGTTTAGCGGCGTACACGCGGGTGTGGCAGAATAAAAACGTAAAGGTGAAGCCTTTCTCTAACTTTATTATATTTACGTACAATTTTTACAAAAGCCCGTTACAGTTTTTTTCTTCTCTCACTACGACACCGATATCTTTTTTTCCCTCAATTTCCTCGATATATTTCATTGTTATGTCAAGAAGTTTTCCATCATTTTCTATCACCGCACCGCAACACCGCACCACACGATGACCCCGACCTACGAGTGTTAAGATAACGTTTTTATTGTTTCGTCAGCGTCAGAGCCAAGCACAGGCGAGGTGGTGCGGCGAGCATATGCAATGATGGTGAATAGCTCTGCTCTGTACATATATCTATATACACTCTCTTCAGCATCCGCGGGTATTTTTTTTTTCTTTTTCGAATTTACACAGACACTTTTCATTCTACTGCGAACAAAGGTAGAATATACCTTTACCTATATCATATACGACAATTTTGTCATTATATAAATTGCCGCCATATACGTTATTATTTTTCTTTCTTTGTCACTCGGCAAATATTTATAAGCGAAAATAAAACGAATTCGATTTTCTGTCATCTTCATCTACATAGAAAAAAAAATTGGGAAAAAAAACGTGCAGTAGCCAAAACGATTCGACTTTTCATATAGTCATATTTTTCTCTAATTGTCAGCTACTTTATGTTAATTTTTTTCCTATTTTCCTCATCCATCATATGCGAAAGATGACAAACATTTATTATAATTATGGTAAAGTAAAATTCCGAATATTTCGTAAGTAGAATCACAATAGGTTATTATAGTTCATAAGTATTTCAGATATAAAATAAAATCAAGTGTTTCATTTTGTAATCTAATCTTTTACGACCTATTTTTATCACACATACAGTATTAAATTTGCCGAAAAAAAAAACTATAACACAGAAGCATCTTTATGATGATAAGAATGCTCTATCTCGTACACAAAAATATTTTTCTATTCTGCTCACTTAACATCGTAACTAGGCGTTAAAGTCTTAGGTACACAAAAAGTAATGTACCTATTTGGTGGTTTCGTGAACAATATTTCCCACATTATAATTTGTCAGCCTTAGAAATAATCCAGTCAAATTAACGCAAAAAATGACAAAAAAGTGAAAAATTTACGGCTAAATTTTTTTTCGCCGTATTGTAGTACACCACCCCCCCCCCCAAACAACATATCCAAAATTGGCCAGGAATTTCTCCTTCAATATTCCCATTTCTACCCCAAAAATAGTTTTTTTTCCCAATAACTTTGTTCAACTTTGTTCCTAAAGGCGATAGAGAAAAAAAGTTGAATCAAAAAATGTAGTTGGTCAAATTTCCAATAAAAAAGGTTATTACATATTTTTTTTTTTAAATCGATTGAAACATGTTAACATGAGTTTGAAAAGGAGGCATTATGCGTTAACGTGATGTTCCGCGTGATGTTTATATCGTGTCGCGAGGGCCAGCGACCAACGTTCATAGACACACGGGCTCAATTTTCTTGACAGTCGTGAAATTATTTCAATATGATGAGATAAAAATTTCAGTTTTCTAATTCAATTTTTTCGATTGACAAAGTTGACTCCAAGTTTAGAAGATTTCAAAAAATCGAAAAAAAATTATTTTGATCAAATTTTTTGGAAAAAATAGAATTCTTACGCATATATAAACTCAAAATAATCGTTGGTATTAAGTTCTAACCATTACCCCTCTTTTTATATGTTTTTACAAAATGTCACATTTTGCGTTTTTCCACGATTTTCTGAAATCTATGAAGGAAATATTTTTGAGAAGCGCCCCCCTGAAATGAATGTAGGACATAAATTTTAGATTGTTGAACGCAATATTTCAATTTCATCTACTATCACTCATGAGATGTTGAATCAGAAAAGAACATCAAGGATCCAGGGTCAGATAGTTTTGAAAATAACGATGAGAATAAATCTGTTCCATATACTTCAAGTAATTTTAAAATATTACACGCACATTGTACCTCTATTCAAACAATATTTACTTTAACATGGGGTAACATGGCATTTAGTCCATATAATTTGTTTAGGTATGCTGAAAGAAAATTGAGCCCGAGTGTCTACGAATATTGACCGCTGGCTCTCACGACACGATATAAACGTCCCGCGAAACATCACGCTAGCACATAATGTGCCCTTTTCGAACTGATTTTAACGTGTTTCAATCAATTTTTGAAAAAAATATATAATAACCCTTTTTATTGGAAATTTGACCAGTTACATTTTTTGATCTAATTTTTTTTCTGTATCGCGTTTAGAAACAAAGTTAGACGAAGTTATTGGTAAAGAACCTGTTTTTGGGACACAAATGGGGATATTGGAAGTAAAGTACCAGTCAGATTATGAGTATGTTGTTTAGGGGGTGGCCAAAAAATGTTTCCGTTTTTTAATGCTAATTTCACTGGACTAAAATTGAAAGTTAAAATAATTTTCCAAATTGGGAGCATTTTAAATAAATCAAGCTGGAATTGATAGCGGCTAGAACCTAGTTGCACGTATTCCACTCAAATTTCAAGATTCTAGCCCTGTAGCTCCTTTGGGCGTGATTCATGGTAGGAACCAAACCAACTGATAAATGACCATAATCGCCAAACAAGTCGGTTTTTTCAAGCACAAAAGATGATGCAATGAAGCTAAAAAGTAAAAACACTCAGAATACTGCACCGATGGCACCTACATAAAATCTAAAATTAAGGTGGTACTTATTTTTTGACTTCGGAATTTTTATCTGAAACGGTCAGAATTTTGTTAGAATACATCATAGCATTACCCAAAAAAATTTTCAGCTGATTTTATTAATATTAACACGTGCCCCACTGACTATGAAATTGGATAATAGTGATACGTTGCATGCGAGCAGGTGCGTCGCGCTACAAGCCCGCGACGTGCCGCGGGAAAGTGTTCATCGGGCGATGCGAGATACCGTTGCTACAGTCGTTGTTATTACGATTTCTAAATTGAAAGCGTCGCTAAAGGATGGTAAAGATACCTGCCATCTTGGAAATAATTCAGGTCTCCCTCAGCCCACCCCTGAAAATTGCTTGTTTTTATTTTATAAAATTTTCCCATTTTCAAGAACTTTTCTTATCTAAGATTTAAAATTAAAACCATCGAGAACTTTGATTTTTCTTCATAAAACTTGAGTGATGCTTTTTTTAATGCCCAAAAAGACTATCTTTTTTCAAAGATTTTGCCCACGCTTCGCTGTTTTTTTGGCAATAGTTGAGATCTATAGAAGTTAACCTTAATACATTGCGACAAAAATTTGGTGTCTCTCCTCCCAGCCACCCCACCCTTACATATATTAAATCCGCCTGCACCGATCTGAACCTGCTAGTCGAATTTGAATGATTTTGATCGGTATTAAGCCTATATAATTAATAATTTTATTCATCTACTATTACGTATGTTTCCTCTGAAAATGATCCAATAATCGAGTAAATTTCCACATCATTAGCGTTACCATTTAGCAAACGTATTTTGAATAAACAACGTGAAAGAAATGAATAAATTCCGACACAGAAAAAGAAATCGAGTTTGCCGACGGAAAATTTCTGCTTAGCACCTGAATTGAAAATAAATGAAAAACAAATTAATTCCGTTAAATTCTAGAGAGACCTTTTTTTTCTATTTTCATGCCATTTAGATATCCTTAATTAAATTTACTTTTTAGCTTAAAATGTGCAGAGGGTATAGTTAAAGGTATATAACGGAATCATAAAAATTTCATTCATTTCACTTCTTTCATACGCATCTTTGCTAATGAAAATTAAAGTACTGTCGAATATTTGGTTAAATATAAAAATTCTTCTCATTCGCTCGTCTGCACTATTTCACGAACGAAAAAATTTTACACCAACGCAGGGCATAAAATTTTCCAACTCATTAATCAAATACGCAAAAATACCACAAATCGAAAACTCACTTGTTTTTGAAATCTCAACCTCTAATACTTCAAAATTCATCTGATTTCTTCGCAGTATTACATGCATATTACAAAAAAGTCACGTATATGTAAAAACATGACGCATAAAAAAAAAAAAAAAAAAAAAAAAAATACGTCGATTTCCGAACTTGGATATTTAAATGAATTCAAAATACTTATAAAATAACTTTTCGAACATTCCTCGTCAATAGCTTTATTTTCAAATCGATATTTATTCAAAAAATAAAATTCATTTGAAAAAGCGTTACAATATTCATTCCTAAATGGTTAAATTGTTCTGTAGGTTTCTATAGTTTAAGGATAAAATTTTTGAACTGAAACAAATTTTTGTAAACTCTTGGCTCAACAAAAGCTAATTAGATTATTCAGAAAAAATGTAATGACTTCATACGATGGTAATTTATACCTCACCCCCTCTTGTCCAATTCAGCCCAATTTTTTCTTATATTGAATTTTAATTCCAAGAAACGTATACACTATAATGGATTGGAAAGAAATGATAATATTCGAAATGGTTGAAAACCTATCAAATCATCAAATTCTTATCAACTTTAAAATAAAAAAATCTTGACTACGATCAAAAATCTTAATGCACATCATCAATTACAAACGCAATTCTCTAAAATATAAGTCATTACAAATTTTTCGGTAGGAGATCCCGTTATTACGAAAATTGCCAAAATATGTTTTTCAAACATTCAAAAAACACAAATTCGCAAAATTTTAACAAATTTGCAAGTCACGCTCGAAATTTAGCATTATAATAGAATTTTTTGATCCTAGTCACTTCCAAAAAAAAAAAAAAAAAAAAAACATCACAATGCTTTGCTTTTTGAGCCTGATTTTCATGAAGTACAAGAGATACGCAAATTCTATAATGTTTTTTTTTCGATCAGTGGTAGCCGTTAGGGGCATCAGTAGATATAAGAGTGAATAGCTGAAACTCCCAAAAAGCATATTAAATCCGTATACCAAATTTCAACACCTTGGCTGATTTTATTCGTGCCAAAAACTCGAAAAAAGAAGAAAAACTGACCAAAAAACTACTTTTTTCAGCTGTGGGAAAGTTTTATGGAGAAAAATTGAGCTTTTCAAAGGTTCTAGTTTTAAATTAACCAACAGCAATCACTTAAATTTTTTTCGATTTAAAGAGGTATGAAAACCACGCTCTGCTACCATATGAGAAGCGAGACAAAGAATTATCTAACCAAATTAACGATTGTATTCAAGAGTGACCAGCTCTATCGCAGAACTTCCACGACGCGTAATGCAAATTTTCAAAGCAAGGCCTATGCGAAAAAAAATTATTAATTTGATCCTCAAAGGCCAAAAAATTGAAAAAATTTTACATTTATGTTAATTTTTTTCCTTAAAATTCCTAAAAATGGACTTTTTGATCGTTATACAACTCAATTTTTTTCGAAATTTAAACCTTGCTTCGCTCGAGCCTACCGTTCAATTCATTTCTATAAAATCAGACCTAAAAAATAGTACACAGTAAAAGTGGAAATCCCCTTCTTGAACTACTTTCGGCTACGCCACTCAGCGTATTCAATGAATGATCGTATTCGAACTGACTAGTGAGAAGAGGCCTACAAAGTGAGCCTTGCTTAGAATGAGTGACATTAAAAACATAGCAATATCAAAAGTAAATAAGAAAAATGTTTAGCAACCACATTTCCCTCATATATCAATAGGTACTCCATCTAACGACGGAGGGAGAGTACAGACATTTTGGACCATCCTTTTAGCTACACCATGGCCTTTACAGAGCTGGTCTCAAGCAGTGTTGACCTTTCTTCGTAGCGAAAGATTTGTGCACCTAAAATATAACACCTAAAGCTTCCACTTTTAGTTTCAAAACTTTTATAACTGATTACGGAGCCAGGGTTGAGTACCAATCGCTTCCTCAGAACCGAATCCCATAACAAAAAATCTCAATATCAGTACTAGTACCATACCACCCGGTTCAAATTCCCAATAACGAAGACCAGTACCATATTGTCTCGTTAGAAATCCTAATGCCAAGGACCAGTATTGCTCCACTCATTCAAATTCCGAATACCAAGTACCAGTACCACACCATCCGGTTCAAATTCCCAATAACGAAGACCAGTACCATATTGTCTCGTTAGAAATCCTAATGCCAAGGACCAGTATTGCTCCACTCATTCAAATTCCGAATACCAAGTACCAGTACCACACCATCCGGTTCAAAATCCCAATGCCAAGTACCAGCGCCATACCACCTTTCATAACACTAATACCAAGTACTAGTACCATACCACTCGATTTAAAATCTCAATACCACTCATCAGTACTATACCACCCAGTTTAAAATCCCAATACCAAAGACCAGCACTGTACCACCCAGTTCAAATTCCCAATACCAAGTACCAGTACCATATCGCCCATTTTAAAATCCTAACACCAAGGACCAGTATTGTACCACTCATTCAAATTCCGAATACCGAGTACCAGTACCGTACCACATGGTTCAAATTTCCGATGCCAAGTACCAGCACTATACCACTCAGTTCAAAATTCCAATGCCAAGTACCAGTACCATACCATACAGTTGAAATTCCCAGTACCAAGTACCCGTACCATACTTTTCAGTTCAAAATCCTAATACCAAGTATCAGTACTGTACCAGTTATTGAAATTTTCAATACCAAGTGCCAGTACCATACCTCCCAGTTCAAATTCTTATTACCATATACCAGTACTATGCAGTCCGGTTTAAAATTCCAATGCCAAATACCAGTGCCATGCCATGGCACAGTTGAAATTCCCAGAACCAAGTGCCAGTATCATACCAACCGGTTCAAAATTTCAATGCCAAGTACCAGTACCATACCACCTGTTCAAAATACCAATACCCAACACCAGTACCATACTGCGGGGTTCAAATTCTCATTACCAAATACTAGTGCCATACCACTCAGTTCAAGATACCAATAGCAAGTACCAGTGCCATACCACCTGGTTCAAAATCGCAATGCCTAGTACCAGTACAGTACCATCCATTCAAAATTCCAATACTAAGTACCAGTGCCATAACACCTTTCAAAATACTAATACCAAGTACTAGTACCATATCACTCGATTCAAAATCTCAATACCACTCATCAGTATTGCAGTACTGTACCACCCAGTTCAAAATCCCAATACTAAGTACCGGTGCCATAACAACTGTTCATAATACCAATACCGAGTACCAGTACCATACCGACTGCAGGAAAGTGTTAATCTCAAATCTCAATTCCCTTCCCAAATGGGAAAAATACCCCCGGTACTCAACCCTGTTATGAACACAACATTGGATTGAATTTTTTACACAATTACAACAATTTTTCCAATAGGTACATTTCAATGTATCTCTACAATCTATACCAATGGGTCTGACCCAAAATATAATCTCAGGATTGAATTAGTTAGCCGTAAAAATTGTAAACAATTTCACGAAATCTTGACAACAGGAAAAATTAAGCATTGAAGATCATTCCAGCGCAATACTTTTTTTTTAATTTTTAATATTTTATCAACCCCACGATTTTGATGAAAGTTAACAAATTTTTCAACTTCGATCGGTACTATCAAAAAAAAATAATAATCATCGTCGAGCCCTCATCAGTAATCTTCATCAGAAACAAAGGTTTCCTAATTTCATCGTACATGTATCGAGAATACCTCGATATACGATATATCGTACGAATGAAATTTTTGAATAAATAATAAACGCGATATCATGTGTAGGCACAATGGCACATATCGTATAATACTTGTACACGTACGTCTACCTACGTTGATGTAATTCATTTTATATGTCTATCGCGTTTACATTAGCACTTGATACCTCCAGAGATAGAGACAATATCCTCTTCGTATAGTAAAACTTTCGCATATTACATAGAAGTAGATAAGTTATATATAAACTTCGAGCTTTTCATATACCTATGCATGTACAATATTAATAACAAAACTTGAATAAAGCTTACCATTTTGATTGCAACGTGTTCATTATTATACAAGTTTTTTCCTGCAACAAACAAATAATTAAAAAATTACTTGATAATCGATACGAAATATTTAAAAAATAATAATAATTAAAAGGTAAAAAAAATAAACATATAGCGCGTATAAATTATACAACAACTAACATCATACAGCAACATACCGAACATTGTAGGTAATAATTTATAGACCGTTTCGAATGATGGAATATGATCTTGGCATATATATTTAATCGTACAAACATAAGTACGTATGTATTTCTATGTACTTATGGTACACGATATACTGTAGGTACTTGAGTGAAAGTTTACGAACAATTTTTTTCCTTTTTTTTAATTTCCATCTTAAATCATAACTTGTTACAGTAAAAATACACGCCATCAACCAATATGCTACCCATATGCTTTATACGATTCTCGAGTACGATAATAGGTGATACATCTGCCTATAAAAATAAGGGGAAAATTTGTTTCATTTCATACGAGAACATCTATCACATGTTACATCTCAACACGCATGTACCTTTACTTTCGATCAACAATCGTATACCGTATACATTTTTGTTGATCGTCGGGATCGTATAACGATATTACACTAGATATAGAAAATTTTCAAAACACTAAAAAACCATAAAAACCCCATCATCTCGTATATATTCATATTCCAGATGAAATATTCCTTTTAAAATACATACAACATTCGCATAATACCAC
This sequence comes from Ferrisia virgata, assembly GCA_900060175.1. NCBI lineage: Eukaryota > Metazoa > Arthropoda > Insecta > Hemiptera > Pseudococcidae > Ferrisia > Ferrisia virgata. The sequence goes on along the minus strand of FIZR01013762.1, from coordinate 7,547 downwards.
AACCTACGTAGACGTACATTACATGTAAGTATCTTCATAACGCATGAAACGAGCACTCATTGCCAATTTTGCATACAATTTGAAATCGTTTATAAATTAAACTTTAATAGGTGTTACATACGAGCTACTGACATTAATACCAGTATTATTCTGCTTACGATGATCGATCTGTACAGCAAGTTACGTGTATAAGTAAACCATACACATATAATACTTATACCGAAGTCACGAAACCTTACAAGTTCATTCGGGTAAAAATATAATACTTTTGGTTTTCTCCATCTTTTTCCATGGATTATATAGTATACGTAAAATGACCGCAATTTATAAGCATATAATACATTCAACGTACGTACAGTCTGCCAAAACTTCGCTAATATTTAACCGTCATCATGATGCTTGTGCTACAACATATATATATATTCGATAATGATACAACTTTAGTTTCACCTGTTCCCTAGCTTAATAATTTCAAAGCTCTCTACTAAACCGAAACTATATACGGCGACTTTTCAAACAAACTTCACTGATACACTTAATAGCAATATACGTACATTTCTATACCAATAAATAGGTATAAATTACAAAATCCTTGACCGTCTAGACATTGACATATTTTAAAGCTCATCGTTTTCAAATATACGTACAAGTACCAACTACTGTACGAAATTCCTGCAACATGGATAGTGAAATCTACCCTGTCACCGATTGGAATGAAACTCACTTGAAATGTTGGTTTTGAAACGAAACAACCTCAAAAATATTTTGACCCATTCCCTATGGCCGTATATATGTGCATGTCCAAGCATAATGGGATGGAGTTAAAAAAATAAATTTTTCAAAAAAATGTTGAAGTACTACAGTTAAATAATATCATTTGCCCGGCGATAAAAATATTTTTGAAAAATGGAGATCATCTGAAAGCGTTGGCGAATAGACCTAAGCCCCAAAATATATCAGGAAAAATGAAATAGCAATGATTATGATAAATTCAAGGTATTGAGTTCACGCAGTCCTGCAGCATAAAAAATTTGCATAATCTGTACTACGTTGGCGAAAAAAAAAAAACAGGAATGGAATTTTTCACAGATCACCAAAGTATGGCTCACAAAGGTACACTTTTGTGAATAAATATAGCACATGTGGAATTACTTTTTTTTTGTTCTGAATGACCAGCAAAATCTGTTTTAAAAATAGAGTGGAAAAATTTGGAAATAGCAAAACCTTCTCCAATATTAAGTAAATTTTCTTCAAAAAGTTTGGAAATAAACTCGACTATTTTTGGCATAGATGATGTATGGGCAAGATATAATCCTCAAAATTTCACACTCAAAATGTAAAATGGGCTGTCATTGTAGTTAAAAAAAAAAAGATCAATTTGATTGGTAGGCCAGTTTTTGAGACGCAGCTATCTAAAATATAAAAAATATACTTTTCAGGAGAGAAATTGAAAGTTTGGAATCAGGTTTTTTTTTTTTAGATAGTGATTTCCTCAAAAAAGTTTGTTTCTCATGGTTGTATGAAGTTAATCAATGGTCCTGATATTGGTCAGGCCAAGGTGGTGTATTGTATGAATTTGCTGAAAGATCGATTTTTTCAACACCTGAAATCCAGTCTACCCCATAAGAGCAGTTCCAGAAACTATAGATAAAATTTCCTTTAGAATGAGCCATAGTAGAAGTCTCTAACTGTAGAATTCACTTTTTCAGAAAATTTTGAAAACCAAAAATAATTTTGAGGGAAATCTGATTGAAGTTCAAAAAATATAAAATTACCTTAAACCAAAATCAAACTTTTATCATTTTAATATTCAGTAAGTATTTTTATTGATATGATTTTTAACCATTTGAAGCAGTAACAGAGACGTTTACGACCATTTTTTGAACAAAAAAATTGAAAAAAAATTACAAAATGGTCCTTTTTTCTCCATTACATTCAACTCAATATTACAGGCGATCGGTGATAGTTAGAAAGGTGGGGAAAATGGGAGATGATAGAGCAGCGTGCTTCTACAATAATTGCTAAAAATCCCAATTCCAGTAATTTTGACCAGAGTTCAGAAAAACTGCTGTATCTCAAAAACTAAAACCGACAACATAGTCTTTTTATGTTTGGTCGTACGCATATACTCAAAATTTTATATTTTCCATTTCCCAAGATGGGTGGGGGGGGGGTCAAAAAGTTTGAAATTTTCACGCGAAATACTTATCAAATAAGTGTACATGTGAAAATGTTTCCAACCTTTTTTTCGACTATTTAGGAGAGTAATGGTGAGAAGAGGGGGGGGGGCACATTTTTTAAAATAAAAAAAAATCTGGTGGACACTATGAATTATTTGGAAGGTGCAAAGTTGCTAATAGATGAAGCGATTGAGTTTCCTTGTTCGCCGGAGCTTCTAAATTACTTTCTTTTTCCAATAATTTATTTACTTCTTCATTTTATTGAAACTCCTCAAGTGCTTCCTTCTTGCAAAAATGTCTTTCAAATGTTATTTTTTTTCAATCTTTCAAACTTTAATCCCCCCTCCCTCCAAATAGTCAGAAAAAAATTGAATATATTTTATACATACATTTGCTTGAAAAATATTTCGTGTAAAAATTTCAAATTGATTGGACTACCCTCTCCCCTTTGCAGATGGAAAATATTGAGTTTTGAGCGTAAGTGCACGTCCGAGCATAAAGGGGCCATGTTGTCGGTTTTTTTTCTCGAGATACAATCGTTTTTCTGAGTTTCGGTCAAAATTACCGAGATTGGGATTTTTAGCGATCATTGTGAAGCAACCCTGCTCTATCATCTTCTATATTCAGTCGAATGTAAAGGAAAAAAAGGAGAATGCTGTCGATTGAAAAAAAAAATTAATTTTTTTAGTTAAAAAATGGTCGGAAACATCTGATGAAAACGAAAAAAAAAAAACGTAACTTTGAATTTTACCTTATTCATAGGAGTGGAACATATTGAGTCGAAAACCCCACCACACAAACCTTCAAACTGGCAAATTACTTCTAAATCTTGAATCTTTAAATTTTTTAATAAGAAAATGGTAATAATTTCAATTTTTATTGAAAATTACATTTTTTTATTCCAATCTAATCTTTTGAACTGAACGAATTTTTTGGACTTGTAATTGAAACGAAATACGCTTTTCTTCATTACTTATTTATTTTTTTTATTTTTTAAATTAAATATCTGAATGTTTTTGGTAAATGGGGAAAATTGGCATAAGATCGAACCGATCCCAGGCCATGCAAGAAAGTAGATGCGGAAAGAAATCACATCCATCAGCCCTGTTACCAGCGGACTACAATATTTGTAAGAAATACAATCGGAGAAAAACTTACGTATTATTTGAAAATGACCTACTTTGGATCCATAGCAACATCTTTCGTTGAGGTGGCAAAAAATCGAGGTATGATTTCATTTCTTGTGCGTTCGGCAACAGTTCATTTTCATGCTTGGCTCGTAGAAAAAATGAATTCTCGCTCAGAGGTTACATTATATCAAATTCAATAACGTCGCAACGAATACGATACCCGTTTAACAATCAAAAATGGAGAACTGTCATTTTTGTGTGCCTCTTATTTTTACGAACGTTGCAAAAAATTTCAACTTTTATCGAAATATTCGCCTTTGAAGGTCACAACGTGGCAAAAAAAACACGTTTTTTAAAGTTTTTAATTTTTTGGGCATGCTGTACCCCCTTCCCCCCCGAGAAGTATTTCAAAAAAAAATATGCATTATATTTAAACGTATGGCCAAACTTGTAAAAACAATTTCAGGCATGGCTCTTCCCAATTTTTTTTCTACAATTTTTCAAAATTTTCTACTCCTCTTTCCCCTTCCTATCTATTTAAAACTCTTCCAAATAGTCAAAAAAAACGTTGTAACAATTCTCACACACACAATTTACTTGGTAAGTATTTCATGCAAGAATTTTAAACTTTTCGAACAAACCTCTTCGATGATGGAAAATATTGAATTTTGAGCATATACGGCCAATTTACTCGGGTCGGGGTGGAAGGGGGAACGAGTCAAAAAAATGTTTGGGCCGATTTTATATCAAAACCAACATTTTAAATGAGTTTTTTACAAATAGGTGTTAGGGCGGATTTCGCTATGTTAACGTAGGAGAGCCTCGGTGCAATATGGATGAAAATTTTACGCTTACATATGCTGCGACGTACATGTTTTCCATTTCATCGACAGTTTCAACGTGTTATATTTCAATTTCTCAACCTGTTGCCATATACCTACGTTTGAGAAAGAAAATAAGGGGCGTGTGATAGATACCAGCCAAAAGTACCTAGTACCTATGCGTAGCTTAAAATATCGATTGTATAATACATAAAGGTCTATATATCTACTCGAAACGTAGATAGACTATACGCGTATTAAACCATTCAGCAATCGATCATATTACTTTAGTTTAACTCGGATTATCAATCAAACCGCGGATGTAGAGTTGATAAAACTCGCACAATACCCAAAACCTAATACACATATCTCCTTTTGATATCTATCTCTGTCCAATTTCATCGACACGTACCCCCTACACTTTGATCAGCTGTCGAAAGAAGATACAGCTATTTACGCGCGTTTTCCATCCATTACGAATAATACTGGGAAAAAAAAAACGTCATAGTGCGAGCCATGTTTATACCTATTCCGAGATCTTAATTCCATCATTTATTCGAAAATGTATACCTACCGATGATTTATGTACGCTACATTGAAAAAATAAAAACAAAAACAAATTAATCCACCTACTTAATGTAGTAATCCCCGCATCGGTCGTTGGAAAATTTCCCTCCTTATGTTAAGACGACTTATAGCAGTTTGCCCAAACTTATGTAAGACTTATACCTACCTGGTACCTACTTAATACACATAGGTTGTTAAAAAAGTTGAAATTTCTTTTCTACGTAATTACTTACGTACATCTCCCAAAGGAAAGTTTTTGTACCGAAAATTCGTTCGTATTTTTTATAACGAAAAAATAATTTTCAGTATGTGTGGGATGGAGAAATGAAAAAAAAATGAACGTATAAGAACGCGACGTCAAGCCGCGCCGACAACAATTGAATGCACGCGAATGCGTGAATTTATTCTCTTCGACTGGCTTTTTTGCGAAGATAATACGACTGCAGCAGGGTGCAGACAAATTGAAAGTTTATGGCACACACGCGTTTATAAAATTATCGCCCGACAACATTCTTATTTAATTTTCATTTCAACAATTTTATTTGTCGCATTGATAATGTTACGCTCGTAATTTATTTCACGAAGTGAAATTACATTTAACAAAGAGTAATTCTCACTTTCAAAATTTCCATAAAATATCATAAGAAAATTTCTTTCATCTGCACCTCTCTTGCTCGGAATATCGAAGGAAATTCATTTTTATGAAAAAAAAATCAATATTCGCACACAATGGAGGTAAAGGTTGAGAATTTTATAAAAAATTTATTCACGCGAATTTGAAAAAAAATTTCATCCCATAGGAGTAGAAAAATTGACAAAAGAAAATTTTAAACAGCAGCAGTGGCGTAGAAGCGGTGGAAAGGGTATTTGGAACCGCCGCCAGTCGAGTGATTTTTTTCATGTAAAAATTTATTTTTACATGAAAAAAAACAGTAAAATTTAGGAGTTAAATTTTGCCAAATATTCGCTCTCGCTTCACTTTGCCTACTACAGATTTTCAACTTATTGAGAAAAATTTCTGCGAATTCCCCTCCCCTTCCCTCTCAAAATGACATCAATTATGCCCCTACTGAACTGCAGTATAGCTGCAAGTCCCGAAGGATAGAAAATTTTTTGTTGAAGCATAATGTGTTTTGATAAGTAGAATTTTATTCGATTTTTTTTTTTTTAGAGCGATGAGTTACCCTCAAAAACTTGAGAAATAATCAAAGATGTGTTTTCTTTTCTTCTTCGAAACAATAAATAACACGGTACAAATATATAGATATAAAATTGTTAATCGTGTAATTCTATACCATATTACGCCATTAAAAGTTTGCTTCAGGGGGAGTAAGGAGAAGGGTGGGCCGAATTTTGCTTTTTTTGAAAATCTACGCATGGCGGTTCGCAACACTTGCGAAATGACCTCAAAATAATGTGTTAAAAATTTCAGCTTTTCAACTCTCATTTTTTCAACTAGTAAAACTGAATCAAATAACGCTAATTTTCAAAAATTTTCAGAAAAATTGAAAATATATATTTATATCTAAAATAATCATTGCTGGCAAATTTTTATCATTCCACTTTTTTTCGATGTTTTTATGAAATGTTTTTTTTTTTTTCGTTTTTTCACCGTTTTCTGAAAAATGGTGAAGAAATTTTTTTCTTGAAACACGCCCATCTAAAATTAATGAAGGACATCAATTTTACCTCTTATGTTCGACTTTTCAGGTACATTTAAAAATGATAATCCTTCATTTCGTGATTTTCTATGAACTTCAAAAGCATCTAGATTATTTTAGCAAAAAAAAAAAATAATTTTCAAAAATTTTGACTTCATTTTACTTTTTCCTGCACGGTACACAATACATATGCGTAATAATTCCATTTTTGGAAAAAATTTTCAAAAAAAGTTTTCATTCAATTGTAGGAAAATTTTTGAAAGCTGGTTTTGCAAGTTCAAAAAATTGTGTTTGAAAGATGAAATTTTTACCTCATTATTTTCAGGTCATTTTGCAACTATTGCGACCCTGTCGTTTGTAGATATCCAGAAAAAGCAAAACTTGGTCCATCCTGGTAGCCCTCAGAACCAGTTTTATTCGTTCATCAAAGGTCAACTTTCTAACCAAATATATTGGATTTCGAACGTTACAGAGAGCGTCACTATCTCAAAAAGTTCGAAAATGTTCTGAAGAGGGGGGAGGGAGGAGGTGAAAACATTCTTAATGAGATGATTTTACAAGTTTTAAGTTACTTTGCGCTTCACATTTTCTTTCCTTCTAACCAGAATAATTATCATGTAAGATTATTGTATTTCTGACCATTGCACCTGATAAAACCAGAGAGAATATGATAACGATCAACTGTTGAAACTGTAAAATTAAATGTTGAAAACCAGTAGTTGGAAACGGTTCATATATGTTCGGTCCAGTAGATAATCAATGGTTTTATGACAACTTTTACACAGTTAGATTCAATCTCAAACATATGAAAAGAATTTTTGAAGATTCCTCTTTCATTATGTAAACTTGATAAATATTGCAGCAATTCAAAATAAATTCTCTGACTCTCAAATAATCCATAATATACACGAAATTGTATTAAACATCCAACTTTCACAAAAAAAAACAATGAAATTTATGTGCATTCCTAGTCATGTAGGTATTGAAGGAAACGAAGAAGTAGACAAATAGGCAAGATCAGCAGGGATTTACACCGCACCAACTCTCCACAACCCAAATTATATCAAAAATATTTTTTACCAGACTCACTTTGCCAGCTGGCAAAATCAATGGGACTTCAAAACTGAAAACAAACTTTTCGTTCACAAAAAATCTGTCCTACCATGGAAAAAACTTCCATTCCTTAAA
>FIZR01013755.1:0-18180 GCA_900060175.1 Ferrisia virgata | reverse complement strand
TCTCTCTCTCTCTCTCTCTCTCTCTCTCTCTCTCTCTCTCTCTCTTTCTCTTTCCTTCTATTTTTCGGCATTAATCTTTCGGTCTTCTTTTTTTTTTTTTCATTCAAAATTACCTGTTCAAAATCCATTGTTAAAAATTATCTCTTCCCCTACCAGCCCCCCTCCCCCTTATGTAAATTCTCACCAACATTTATATTTTATTTCTGATCATTCGTTCCTTCTTGTATACGAAGCCTTAAAGTTTAAAGTTTATTTCGAAATATAGTTTTATTAGTTCCGTTACGTGATTAGACTGTGAGGCCAGCCTGGTCAGCTGCCTGGAAATGTCCACTAATATGTAAGTTATAAATAATTAAGATGTCAAATTTAGATATGGTCGCTTTGTCGACCTAAAATTATAAATTCCTGATTTTCTAAATTATCCTTTTCTATTGATTAAAATTTTTTTATTTTCAAAATTCAAAATTTTCACCTTTGTGTGATAAAATTTATTTTTTCATTTTTTTTTTGTTATTTCGAATAATTTCTTTTTTCAGAAATTTAAAATCATCTAAATTCGAGATAAATGGCTACGACCATTTCTCCATTTTCGACTTGTCAAAATTTCTTTTTTATTCATAAAAAATTTAAATAAACCTACCATGGCATGGCCATACAGTATCGTCGATGTCTGTGTTGGTACGTGCATGTGGAATTAGATTTCTTGTATGGGGTCCCTATTCGGGTTTTCTGATATCTGTGTGTTTTCCTATCCTATCCCAGAAACGAATCCTTCCCCTTTTTATTCCTTGTGCTAGTTTAACACTAAATCCAATTTTACAATACCTATCCAAATGTTTTCCCAAAATAGTTATCTTCCTAAATCTTCAGTTCTTTTAAATTTTGACTTTGATCCTTCCCCCCTTCCCCGTGTCAATACCACACTCTGCTCGATGCTGATGATCGAAATCCCTTTAATTCGATTAATTGGCTCAGTTTGCCGGCGGATTTGATGTATCCTTATGAGTGGGGATGACCTTGGGTCAAAATTTAGTTTCGCCCCATTTCAGAGGAGGGCTTGCTGAGGGGCCAAAAACACAAAAATCGTTACTATTAAAATCAATCGATAGGGAATCCAAAGTTGTATAACGTATGTAAAATTCAACATCTCTGGTCAATTAGGAGGGGAGCTATGAGAGGTACCGCCCTTTTTTGACCTTGAAACAAAGCCTGTTCCTCTCCTTTCTCGCCACTAAAAGGCTAAGAAGTTAAAATTTTGGTAGAGGCCCTGAATGGCTGAATGTAATGTTATTTTACAGCTCCAAGTATACTAAAATGAGAAAACAATCATCTGAAAGCGTTAATTTTTCCCTTTTTGGATGTTAAATGAATGAAAAACCATTTAAAATTTCATTTTGCAGCTCAAAAAACACGAAAAATTGAGTTTCGAAAAACATTAATTTTTTTCTTTTAAATTGTAAAACGGCATAAAAACGAATCAACATTTAATTTTACAGTTCAAAAAGCACGAAAAATTAGAAAAAAATTTTAATTTTTTTGGAATGAGAATTGAATGAAAAAACATTTGAAAATTACATTTTACAGCTCAAAAAAAAACACGAGAAATTGAGTTTCGAAAAAGTCAATTTTTCGCATTCAATTTGTAAAATGGTTACAAAATTGATCAGAATGTCATTTTACAGCTCGAAAAGTACGAGAAATCGAAAAAAAATCATCTGAAAACGTTAATTTTTCTTTCATTTGAATGAGAAATGAATGAAAAAACATTAAAAAATTACATTTTACAGCTCAAAAAACATGAAAAATTGAGTTTCAAAAAACATTAATTTTTTGCTTTCAAATTCTAATATGGCAAAAAAGCCGAACAACGCTTCATTTTACAGCTCAAAGAGCACGAAAAATTAAAAAAAAAAAAATCATCTAAAAAACGTTGAATTTTTACTTTTTTGAACGAGAAATGAAATAAAAAACCATCCAAAAATGACATTTTACAGCTCAAAAAACACGAGAAATTGAGTTTCAAAAAAATTAATTTTCGTTTTCAATTTTTAAAATGATGTCAAAAATCGATCAATACATCGCTCAAAAAACACGTAGTAAAAAAAAATCATCTTCGTTAATTTCTCGCATTTTCTGTATAAAACGATGACAAAAGTATTCAAAATGTCATTTTACAGCTCAAAAAACATGAAAAATTAGATAAAAACAATCATCAAAAAAATGTTAATTTTTCGCCTATCGAATGTAAAATCGCTAAGGAGTCGATCAAAATGCGATTTAAAGCGTAAAAAGTTATGAAAAATGGGGGAAAAAATCATTAAAAAATTCTAAAACTCAAAAAACGTTGATTTTTCGACTTAGATCATATCGTAGCTCAAAAAACATGAAAAATTGAAGAAAATCCGTCTATGGAGAACGTTAATGTACGCAATAATGAGAACATTGCTGAAAATTCGATTTTGCAGCTCGAAAAAAAGCTTCAAAAAGGATAATACCATTCAAAAATCTCCCCTCCACTTGGCGTAATAGTCTTGGATATTACACACAAGCCCCAGTATAAATAAAAAGTAAAAAAAAAAAAATAAAATAAAAAACCTAAAATGAAAAAAACTTACGAACCATTATTTTTTTGAAATTTTGACGTAAAATGGCGAATAAATTGTTAAATAATATTTTGTAAATTAAAACCAGTAAAACGTGAAAAAAAAAACCTTCAAAAAATTAGAAAAATTCAAGAAAACCAACTTGGAATCACGTTAATTTTTTACGTTCAAGATGCAAAAATAATTGAAAAATTACTAAAAACTTTGTGTTACATGCTGAAAAAGGTTTAAAAAAAATGAAAAAATTTGTTCAAAAAACTTTAGCTTTTTCGCTTTTAAGCTGATGAGAAAATCGTTCAGATATCATTTTCGTGTTAAAAAAAAAATATGACGTAAATGGAAAAAATATTTAAAAAATTTTAAGTTTTCGCTTTTAAAACGTAAAATGATAGAAAAATGGTTCAAGTTGCCATTCTACAACTTGAAGAAGTGTCACATAAATGTATTTTAGCCAGCCAAGATTTTTTTGGCGGTCTTAATGTGCTCCTAAATGAATATCAGTTCACTCTGATTAAAAAATTTTCAAAATTAGGTTTCAGTGCCTTCCACTAAACTATGAGCCGTAGTATTAGATACATTTTTAAAGGCTCGTACCCTTCCCCTCTCGCGTTGTATTGATCTTATATGCCTATGTAACGTATAATAATACCAGATAATCGAATGATTTTCGCATCAGCTTTGGGCAAATTCAGTCACCTTGCGAATATATTCTGACCATAGGGCAACCTTTCACCATTATAAAATGAAAAAAAAAATTGTATTATTTTAAAACATCGGATTCGGATTACAAAAACTCGCGTAGGCGGACCAAGTACGCAGTACACTTGCATTTGTGTTGTTTTGAAATTGAGAACACGTCGCGAAAAAGTTTGGGTCGGTGATCAGCGTGTGATCGTGGCCATATTATGTATAGCCATAGGTACGACGATGTGGTACCTATACGATGGTTTATTTTCGTACAGCGGCGTACAGTTCGCCTTAATTTATTCGTAAAATTAATCAAGGTCGTATGATTTCAAAACGGCCGCGCCGCGCATTGCAATTCGCATATATATAAAAAAATCAAACAACAAACGTTCAACAAACTCGCGCAAACGCGCGCGTTATGATTTTCAATTAACAATGGTACACTGGCGGAATGGGGAATGGTCATCGTATGTTAATGAAGTTTGAACATATCTACTTACTTAGGTACTGTTAACGTACTTCTACTTCTTACATGTGGTGTAGAAAAAGATGAATTAAAAAAAAAAAAAAAAAAAAAAAAAAAAAAAAATAGTGTAAAGGTGTGAGAATGTGTACACGCGCGATTATGTAATATGACTTATTTTTTTTAACGAAATTAAATCTTTCAGTACGTATAAGAGGATTACGAATTACCTGCGTTGAGATTTCACACGATCTGTGTGCTTCTATTTACGATTATGTGTATTTATGCGTACACCACACGTATAGAATTTAATACATAATAATCGTTAATAGAGGTATAATATTTTCGTTGAACTTGGAGATAGTAAGTATAATTATAATGAATAAATAGTATCAGCGAATAAAGTAGGCGAATCTGCCTCCGAGATGAAATTCTAAACTAACCGACAGATTTTGGTTCTTACTTGTTATGGTGTGAAAACTGGATTCTAACAAATTTTATTTTTTTTTTACTTTCTAATATCGCCTCTCCTAAGTGGCCAAAGAGGGTGATTTTTGTACACATTATGCAACTTTTGATTCCCCCCCCCCCATACATTGATTTAAAAACAAACAATTTTTACATTTTTTGATCCACAGCACCCGCCCACCTTAAATTAGCACAATGCTGAATTTGAGCCCCTAGGTCATTCCAACTTTTACATACATAATCTGTCACCTATCTAAGCCTACTGGTCAAATTTGAGCAATTTTGGTCGACATTGAGCTCGATAAATGATTTTAGTCTTGGGTAAAAAAATAAAACGATGAAGATATTCGAATTGTGCTCTTTTGGAATGGAAAAAAAGAGCATTTTGGGAGTAGTTTTTTCTTGAACGATGGCAGGGGTACAAGAAGATATTGGAATGAAGAGCTAAAACCTAGAAAATGCACTTCTAAGACCTATACTGAAGCCACGTACCAAATTTCAACTTCATAGCTCAACTTGGAGGAGAGATATGCAAGGAACAGACTCAAAAGATGAGAAAAGTAAACAAAAAAAAACACTCCCTCCGCAGTGTAAGGGGTGCAATGGGGCTGAGAAGTCGAAGCTTACAAAAGGTATATCTAAGACCGAAGATAGACAAATTTCAATTTCTTAGCTCAATTTGGAGGAGAGTTATGCGAAGAACAAACTCAAAAAATAAAAATACCCGCTCAGAAACCCACTTTTTTGGAGTTGTAAGGGGTACAATAGGTCTGAAAAGTCGAAAACCCCTAAAGACACATTTATGGCACTTACCAAGTCTATGTAATAAATTTCAACTTCTTAGCTCAATTTGGAGAAGTCCAGCCTATTTTCAAAGTCAAAAGGAGGTAAAAATCCAATATCCTCCTACTTATTAAACCTAGGAGGCTTATTTTTGGATATACAATACAACTATGAATTATCTATCAATGGGCTCAAAAAGAAATAAATAATTATTACTCATTGCACGCAAAGAGTAAACATCGAAAGAATAATACCTCTTTAAGATTTCAATTTCAAATCATGAAATCAATCCGCAGTCAAAATCAACTCTTTACGGTTCAACTTTAAACATCTTTAATTTTCCTCAACATTTCAACTTGAAATCTTAGAATCAATTCAGAGTCAAGCTTAATGGTTGGTGGGTCAACAGATGACATTTCAATTTAAAATCATAAAATCAATACAAGGTAAAAACATTCACGGTTCACAGGTCAGCTTCAATCATCTCTAATTTTTCTCAACATTTCAGCTTAAAATCATAAAATCAATGCTTCATAAAATAAGTCCACCAATGTCAGTCCAATGATGATGTCACACTATTGACGGTTCACTAATGTCACCCAATGATGACAGTCAACTGTGGACGTTTTTTCCAGAATACATTATTAAACATCTTTCGATATTAAAAGTCCACTGATGTCATTCCAGGCTATAAAAATCTGTCCATTGATGACAGTCCAATGATGATGTCACACTGTTGACAGTCCACTAATAAAATCTCTAATTTTTATCTACATTTCAACTTAAAATCATAAAATGAAGCCCACTGATGTCACATCTTTAATTTTTCTCAAAATTTCAACTTGAATTCGTAAAATAAGTCCACTGATGTCATTCCAGGTCATGAAAATCTGTCCATTGATGACAGTCCACTAATAACATCTCTAATTTTTATCAACATTTCAACTTGAAATCATAAAAACAATCCTTCATAAAATAAAGTCCACTGATGTCATATCCTTAATTTTTCTCAACATTTTAACTTGAATTCGTAAAATAAGTCCACTGCTGTCATTCCAGGCCATAAAAATCTGTCCACTGATGTCAGTTCAATGACAACGTCACACTATTTACAGTCCACTAATGTCATCTAATGATAACGGTTAACTGTTGACAATTTTTCTAGAATGCGATGTTAAACATCTTTCGATGTTAATTTTGTGGTTTTTTACTTTTAGAACCTCCCCCCCCCCCAAATTCTACACACGACCGAATTTTGATCAAAGGCCTATTCCCACTCATTTATGTATTGCCTGCCACCGAACTGAGCCGATTCACCAAATTGAAGCGATTTTGGTCGGTATTGGGCTGAATAAATAATTTTAGTTTTGGCGGGAAAAAATAAAAAAAATATTAACTTGAATAAAAAATTTAAAAAAGTTAAAAAAATTGAAAAATAACAAATAAAAAATGGAAAAAATAAAATTAAAAATTAAAAATAAAGAATAAAAAAATTTGGAAAGTAAAAAAAAATGACAAACAAATATGAAATGGCCAAAAATTGTTCGCATTTTCTTGATACCCTCTCTTTCCTCTCATCCGCCATAGGCCAATAGATCAATAGTTTGGTTTTTATAAACAAAATGACATATAAAATTGGGATAAAAAATTGAAAAATTAAAAGTTTTCTGGAATTCTATAATAGATTGTGTTAATACTCCCTTCCTTCTTCTAAGCATCCGCCATTTGTCGGCAGAGCCTAACATTTTAGTTTTCATAGACAATACACTATGGTAGATATAGAAAATGGAGCTGATCAAGGCTCAAAATTAAGATGAACATAATGTAGGTTTATTTATCAAGCTAACCATAAGATTGAAAACCGACGTAGTCTATAAGAAATTAGGCGTATGAACGAAACACAAAATTACAAAATTATCCCACACTGCGAGCTATTTACTACATTCACCTCAATCCAAACATGAGCATTTGAGCGTGAGCGAAATAGCTACCCTATGCTAATTAAAAATTGAAAAATAAAAACGAAACTAAACACTATTTGGAGACACTCTTGAACGCACGTACGGATACATAGACATACCTTCCTAATATAAAGTATATAGCAAAGAGAGAGAGAGAGAAATCGTCGTCAGTAGCTGTATATCGAGGCGTCATCCAAGGTGTATTAATATTTTGGCGCCGGTGTACACGCACAGTTAAATATGTTCTGCGAACCAGACACGACGCCGAGAGTAGTTTTTACGTAATTATTTTAATCGTTTAAATCGTATTCGAGTACAGCGTACCAAACAAAAAAAAAAAAAAAGAGAGAGGTAGAAAGAGAGGCAATGAGAACAGAAACGACCAAGATGTTGAAAAAATAGTAAATCCATTTACTATTAGTATTTAGATGTATCATTTATACTTATACATAGTTGGTAGGTAGGTATAGTAAGGCAACATATTACACAGAGTAACTCACAACATAGTCTTCTTCTTGGTACGTACACGACGCCACCCTAACGTAATTAGCAGCGTTATTACCGATGTTCTGGCATCATTAACCCTAATGCCATAAATATGCTATTTGTCATTTGAGAAGTTTTTAATTTTATGCTCTCTACTGTGCCATGTATACCTAAGTAATATGTTGTTTTAACCTCATCTATAAGCTTAATACATATCTACATAGTACAAGATGATCGTATAAAGGTCTATAGATGAAGGTGCGGTATGTCTCTCAAGGAAGTCTTTCTCTTTTTACCAACTATCTTGTCCTATCTTCGTTATACTCTTACATACTTGTATATAAACAAATGTGAAATACCCTCAATCGTACAATATATTACTGAAGTCTTACTTCCGACGTTTTGGTCGTCATCGTCATCATGATCATCGACCGAACCACACCGATCACCTCATCAACCACAATATGAGAATAAATTTCCCATCCATATACTCGCCTGCATATTTACCATCATCATTAAAATTCAGCCCAAAAAAAAAAAAACAAGCACGAGTATCATAGTGCACTAGAATAGGTATACCTTTCAGGAGGACCCCTGGATACTAAGTGAATATAAAAGTCAATCAAGACCCACGTGGTGGTACACCATCACTCTGTTACAGGTACCATACAAATTTATACACGATAATTACTCTTGTACCGCTTGTTTGAATAATGATTATTGTATTTCAAGAGACTCGGCTGCTTTTTATGAAAACCCAATGGTGTCGAGTACCGGGTCGAAAGGTCTTTGGCAAGTGTGATCGAACGTGAGCCTAATTTTTTTTTATTAATACTGTGGTATTATTATTATTTTGTTTAGTGATTTATAGTGTTCGGCTTCTTATTTTACCCCTATCTCTTTTCTTCTCTTTTCTTTCTTCCTTCCTGCGCCCTTTTCGTTGTTTTATTTTTACTCTTTCGTATTACATCAACAATGTCCGTTTTGCAGAAGTACGGCACTAATCGATGGAATTCGATTCTTATGGTATGAAAACTTACTCTTTATGTATCTGTTCCAAGGTTAACTAATTTTTCTCGATATTTCCACTTAAAGTTGTAAAATCAATCCTGAGTCGAGGTCAACTGTTGGTGAGTCAATGGGTGACGAAATTTCAACTCAAAATCATAAAATTGATTTAAGGTCGAGGTACACTGTTTTGACGAGGCGACTTCGAACATCTCTAATTTGCCTCGACATTTCAACTTGAAATCATAAAAATCAATCCTTCATATAATAGGTCCACTGATGTCTGTCGCATTATGACGTCACACTGTTGATGGTCCACTAATAACATCTCTCATTTCCCTCAACATTTCAATTTAAAATCATGAAATCAATCCTTCATAAATAAGTCCACTGATGCCATTACAGGCCATAAACCTTTATCCACTGATGACAGTCGAAATATGACATCACACTGTCGGTGGTCCACTGATGTCACATCTCTAATTTCCCTCAACATTTCAACTTAAAATCATAAAATCAATCCTTCGTATAATAGGTCCACTGATGTCTGTCGCATTATGACGTCACACTGTTGATGGTTCTTTGATAACATCTCTAATTTCCCTCAACATTTCAAATTAAAATCATTGAAATCAACCCTTCATAAAATAAGTCCACTGATGTCATTTCAGGCCATGAAAATCTGTCTACTGATGAAAGTCTAATCATTATGTCACAATGTTGATGGTCCACTAATAACATCTCTAATTTCCGTCAACATTTGAATTTAAAATCATAAAATCAATCCTTCATAAAATACGTCCACTGATGTCATTCCTGGTCATAGAAATCTGTCCACTGATATCAGTCCAGTGATGACGCCACTTTGTTCACAGTTCCCTAATGTCACCGAATGATGATGGTCAATTTTTGACGATTTTTCCAGCGCGTGCAATTGAACATCTTTCGATGTTAATAAGTCTATTGATGTCTTTCCAGGCCATCAAAGTTCGTCCGGTTTTGTCAGTCCAATTATGACGTCACACTGTTGATGGTCCACTAATGTCACCCTAATGATAATGGTTAATTTTTGACGATTTTTCCAGCACGTGCAATTGAACATCTTTCGATGTTAATATGTCTATTGATGTCTTTCCAGACCATCAAAGTTCGTCCGGTTTTGTCAGTCCAATTATGACGTCACACTGTTGATGGTCCACTAATGTCACCCTAATGATGATGGTCAATTTTTGACGATTTTTCCAGCACGTGCAATTGAACATCTTTCGATGTTAATAAGTCTATTGATGTCTTTCCAGACCATCAAAGTTCGTCCGGTTTTGTCAGTCCAATTATGACGTCACACTGTTGATGGTCCACTAATGTCACCCTAATGATGATGGTCAATTTTTGACGATTTTTCCCAATTGCGCTATTAAACACCTATCGACGTTAGTAAAGAACTGACGTGGCCGAAATTAGCCATAGTAGTCTTTTAGGACTCCGAAATTTATTTCGTTGGTATTCCTCCCTTCCTTCTTATCCACCGTAATTTGATATACCACAATAGCCTGGTTTTCATCGACAATATGACGTAGAAAATCAGGCTAAAAAAAATCGTTCTTAGAATAATCGATAGAGAAGAATTAAACACTGTGCCACAAAATAGCGATTTTAGAACGAGAGAAGAGTATTTTTTTTTACTTCTTTTCCAACGTTTAACCTGAATGACTTTGACTAGAAGGATGTAATGTTGATGGGTTGATTTACCGAGGGCTGAAGGCAATTCAGCCTCCTCGCAATCTTTCAAGTGCGGGAAAACAATTAAAAGACTTTTTATCAATATGGTTTCTGGCCTAACAGACGTCTACATCAAACCATTAGGTTGGAATCGGTATTTGTAAAATTTCCAGCCATTAAATTACGAAAATATCCCATCATCATTTTATTTGAAGTGTGAGACAAAAGCAAATGCAAATTTTAATACGACCACTACGTGCAGTAAAATTCGAAGAATATCAAACCGCAAACTCGAAATAATAAAAAAGAAAAATATGTGTACGCGCCAAAAAAAAAAAAAAAAATGACCACCTAGTGGAGTAAAGATATGATGCAGAGGGGAGAGGAGGAAAAGCGAAAATTACCTATTAAGTGTGCTGGTACCTAGGATATATATATCGTTGTTCGCGTTTAGGTATATCCCAGAGTCAACCTAGACACTGGTAATTAGTAGTCTGGGTTCATCGTAATAAAATTATCGCATATACGTATCTATCTATCTATCTATCTACTTGTGAAAACATTTACACACATATACACACGGGGCGGTGTATCGTACGTATGTATTATAGAGATATAAACACGAATAAATTAACGCCGCCGAACTATGCGGCAGGTATTTTATAACTCTTTTAAGACAATAGAAAAACACGTAATTAAAAGGATATATATTTTATACGTGTGCTATTTTTACGCGATTAATAAGAGGCGAATTTAATTTCGCATCGATTGTGTTTATTGGGTTTGAAAATTAACAAGCTATACTTATACTGTGCCCGGTTGAAAGGTGGGTATTTGGCAGGGAGGTTTAGGGATATTGAAATTTTTTTTCATCTATACCCTTCGCAAAATGTCTCGATTCCGATGTAAACGAACCAGAAGCTTTTTGTAGCCTTAGGTCAATCACCAGATACACATTTGCCAAGCAGATATAAGTACAAAGAGATAGGTTTAGGGGAGAGAAGGGTGTGAAAATATTTTAGCCGATTATCACCGCTGGATGTGGGCCGGACGAAGGTAAATCACGCAGCAAATAAACACGATAAGAAGATGATTATACTCTACAAGGGACAGAATTAATTTTCGTAGATGTATGATTTATCGAATGTACAGCGTATGAAATACCGACACGACGCTATCTCGAAACAGTGAACTTACACCGTTGAACTTTTTTCTTTTTTCTTCTATTTTATCTGTTAATGATAATAATTATACTAAATGTACATACCTACACACATGTTTGTTTGTATGTAGTTCGTAGTATAACGATGATGATGATGATGATGATGATAATAACGATGATAATAATAATAAGCAGAAAGAAAGATATGTATGTTCAGATATATCTGCGGCGGTTGGCTTTGCGACGTTGACGACGATGATGATGATGATGATCAAGACAACAACGATGGTGGCAATAACGGTGGCACACTCGTACTCGTATTATGACGTTGGAGCGTCGCGTACGTACGTCCATTATCAGATTTTGGCAAAATTGAGAAAAATATGTTTTAGTTAGTCTCTCGCGACACGCACGCGAAGATAAAAATCCGGCGATACGGGACCAGCGCAATGTACCGCACCGCACCACACCTGCAAGCCATCGCCGCCGCCATAATTAAGATTTACGATGGTGATCTCGATGAAAGAGGTCCATTGTAAATTACGAGATGTAGTTTATTTTAAGGCTTTCGGATTACGATAGCTTTTAAGTAAATGTGTAAGCAAGTTAGCTATGTGTACGTAGTACTACGTTACGCAGATATTGGTACTGTAGCAGCGTTTTAGTGCAGCCTCATTAAGAATAGAAAGACCGTTTAAAACAAAGCGAAGTATATGTGGTAGTAGTAGAAGAAGAAGAAGACGACGACGACGATGAACGAGCGAGCGAGTTACAATCGAGTGATTTTCAATGACGTAAAAAGAAAAGTATGAATGGTAGGTATTCGAATATTATAGAGGAACACCCCTGGTAAGAGAGGAGTACACGCACCGAAGCTGAACGAAGTATCGTATTTTGGATCATTTGACCTATATCGAAAGCATTTAGGTTCCATTTTTTGACAAAATTAAAGCATATTTCGCCGAATTTTTCCGCTCGAAATTTAGAGTATCTACTAGCTACCTACGTGGGAAATAAGGCTTATTAGTATGCTTATTGAGCATGAACTCACTCTATGGTAGGGAAAGGGAGCCAGTGTTGTCCACCATGAAAGGCATCGCATGCTGTGCGCCGTTTTGAAAAGAATAAAAACTTTAGATTACCCGATAAGGAGTTCCTAGTTCACTTACCAATTACGTTTAAATGCTAAACTTTCAGTTTCCCAAGTCAACGAACCACGTAAAGTGACCGTATAATACAAACTAAAGAATTCATGAGAAAAAAATGCCTAAAAATATGACTTTTTTTTTGTTTATGGAGTACTCATATGTATTTTTGAGCCTTTAATTTGATATGTTAAACGAGATTTTGTCAGTAGTTGCTTAGCCCAAAACTGAAAATTTAATACCCCCCTCCCGTCACCATCCATGAGTGGTATAGAGCTTGGCAAGGAGCTGAAATAAGAATGGTACATTTTCAACTCTCCAATTTCATATTTCAACACCAGTGTACCTAAGTGAATTGTAAGCGTATTTCAAAATTATGAAAATTGTGCAAAAAAAAAATGTCCATTGATCACCATTTTGATAAACTGGTTAGCAAATTTCGAAAAAAGAAAATATATATATTTTTGTGATTTTGATGTGAATTTTTTAGTTTTAAAGTCATACGAGAGGGGGAGAGGGGATGTTTTGGAAATTTAGTTGAAGACCACAAACTTTGACTTCATTCGTTTAAGCTCTGCAATTGTCCAAAATAAAGAAAATACTTTAGTTGATACGCCCTTATTATTTACATTCAATTATAAAAACCAATAAAAATTGACAAAACAGGGTTGTAAAAAAGCAAAAATTTCAGTTTCAGTTTTCAATTTTTCATGTTTTTAGTTTTAGTTTCATTTTCAAGTTTTGGAGTTTCAGTTTCAGTTTCAGTTTTAAATTTAGTATTTTCAGTATAGATTTTTGTTTCAGTTTCTGTTTCCATGTTGATCTAAAAATAATTCAATTGTCGGGTATAAATATCATAAATGGGGGGGGGGGTGATTAATTTATATACGAAATTAAAATTCGGAAACTGTAGCTAAAAACTGAAACTGACAGGTAAAATATTTAGAAACTAAAATCGAAGCAGCTCTAAGCATTAAACATCAAATTGAAATCACAGCTCAAATTTCAAAATTAAAACTAAAAATGATAATAAATTTTAATTTTAGTAAAGATTTTTAATTTTTCAGGTTTGGTTTTAGTTTCTAAATATTTATTTCGATCTCTGCGTGTCAGTTTCAGGTTCAGTTTTCAGGCTTTCCTGTTTTCAGTTTGACTTGTAGTCTTTTGAGTTTCAGTTTCATTATCCCGGTTTAATTTCAGTTTTTGTATACCTATTTATTTCGATTTTTCCACTTTTTTGCTTCATATCATTTTTGAGTTCTGATTTCAGTTTTAGTTTTCTTGTTTCAGTTATCCTGTTTCGGTTGTAGTTTTTAAATATTTTATGTTAATTTCTATATTTCAGTTTCAGTTTGGGTTTTTAGTTTTTCAATTTTTCAATTTTTCCAGTTTTAATTTCGATTTGACCTTTTCGGTTTCAACATTTCTGTTTCAATTTCAGTTTCAATTTCAGTTTCAATTTCAGTTTCAGTTTCAAAATATTTTATTTTGATTTCTGCATTTCAGTTGCAGTTTGTAGTTTCAATTTTAATGTCAATTTCTTCTCGCTGAGTTTTGATTTGAGTTTCAATTTTCAATTTTTCGCTTTTTGATTTTCCGGTTTTTATTTCAATTTCCTTTTTAAGTTTCAATTTCAGTTTTAGTTTCTAAATATTCTACTTTGACTGCTTTTTTCAGTTTAAGTTTAATTTTTCAGTTTTTCAGTTTTCAATTTTTCCAGTTTTAATGTCAATTTTCCTTTCTGAACTTTAGCTCCTGAGCACTTTAGTGTAATTTTTACGTTCCAATTTTTCAGTTTTAGTTTTTTGAGTTTCAGTTTTCAGTTTAAGTTTTAGTTTTTGAATATTTATTTTGATTTTTACGCTTCAGTTTCAGTTTAGATTTCTAGTGGTTCAGTTTTCTTGACCTTTCAATGATTCAGTTTTAATTTCAATTTCAATTTCTTGAGTTTCTATTTCAGTTTTCGTTTTCCTGTTTCGACAGTAGTTTCTAAATATTATATTTTAATTTCTACGTTACAGTTTCATTTTTTGAATTTTTATTTTAGTTTTACGTTTCCGTTTCAGTTTCAATTTCAATTTTAGTTTCTGCAAACTAAGGTCAACTGCTGCTTGGTCACTGTTTTGAAAAAAAAATTATCATTAGAGTTATTTTTTTATTAGAAAATTTAATCGATACACGTGTACTTGATTTAATCTTTTCCCTCCTCCTTGAAATAAATATGAATGAGCTTGACAGCAGATCCTGACAGTACTCCTACCTCACCCCTCGGTTTAGGGGTAAAATTATACGTACTGTAAGGAACGTGGGAGCAAAACACTACCTACGTGATATTTTAATGGTTTTAAAACTCCTATTGGGATGAGAAGCGAAACAAATAAACTAAAGTCGAGAACACTTTGCAAAAAAAAAAAAAAAATTCCACCCAAATGTATACGTATTTTGATAAACATTTTGTATTTTAAGGTATCGATGAAATTGACTTAAAAACAGCGAGGATTTTCCTGTTCATTTCCGGATCTATGCTTTTTACCATTGTGCTAAAGGCATATCCTATATATTTTGAGATATCGATCAGTAATGCGATTAAGACGGAATTTGGCACAATATAATATACGACTATTGAAAGTGAACAGGCGCCACGTACACGTACCTGTCGTGTACAATGACCGGATATTGTAAAAGGGTTTATATGTAGCGAATTACGTGGAGACCGTGTCATTCATATACTTAGATGGCGTCTGAATGTGTTTAAAAATAAAAGAGCTCACTCGCGACAACCAGTCTATGCCCCTGGCACTCCGCAATCATTTCTCAAATGTTTCCTACAGAGCGACAGAAAGGTCTACTTTACTGTCCTTTGCGAGTTTCTTTTCATGTAACCAATTTCCGTCGACCGGTAGACGTACCAGTACGTACTGATCACTTTGAATTTACACAGAATAGTGTACTTCGTAGTGCCAGATTTACTATAAAAGAAAAGGAAGAAATCATTCTCCAAAGGATATAACAATAGATTCGGTTAATATATTTGGCGTCTGCTGGAAACTGCGGAGCGGTCCGCAGAAAAACACGTATAGCTTTATTGTCAAAAAATTCTTAACGTGCCATGGTCTAGTGCTTTTACACATTAGTAAATTCGCCTTCTACCAAGAAGACCTTATAAAATGTAAACGTTTTTTTTCTTCCTTTCTACAAAATCGTATATATTTAACGCTTTCTCTCTCTCTCTCGCTCTCTTTTTCGAGTGTATTTTTTTTTTTTAACAGTACACACGCGAGTAACAAACAGTTGACATTTTTTTTTGGTAGATGTATTTTTCTTAACGACCTTTTTTTAAATGAAAGGAGCTGCAACGAGGAAAGAAAGAGGAGACAAAGTAACTGGATATATCTTCCCCAATTTGGCTACATGTTTCGGCTTCCTCTGATATCGTTTATCGTTTGCTTTTTTTTTTTTTTTTTACCATTATTATTATCATTTTGTGTATACTTAGACGGATGAAAGCGAAAGTATCAATGCTATTGAGACGGCGACAAGCGTTTAAAGTAGGGTATGATCGTGGTCCTGGTCGAAGGATGCAACATGCACAATGCACGTTGCACACATATGCACGTATACATTGGTACACCTATATAGATTTCAAGATGACTAAATCGTCTTTAGTAGGGTGTATAATGTAAACAAACACTACACCGAGGATGATGATGATGATGATGATGATGATGATGATGGTTTAAGAGGATGCGGGACTATTTTTATCGAATTGTATTATTATTATTCGATACTTTGTATGTATATGTGTGCGTGTGTAAATCGTATAATAATCTTCTAATACGTGATTTTTTTCCCTCTTGGCCTTTTGTTGGTAAATAGGTGGGCCTGCAGGAGAATCGACGACTCTATAAAACGGAATCGAATCGAATCGAATCGAAGTACTATTTGTCTTCGATTATGCGACAAACGACCATACACAATAAAGAAGATCTAGTTTCACCCTGTACCTGCAATTTGTACCTAGCTAATTGCCGACGATTGCCTGGATTACTTCCAAGATTATTCAATAATGATGCGAAGGGTGCAGAGACCGATCGGAAATCCGCATCGAAGGTGCAGAAAAATATCGCGGTTTGGCGGTCACGATTAAAAAATGTATACCCTAGGATATCTGTGGATGCGAATTATGAGAGGGTAAGTACCTCGTATCAGACTATTAATCTTTTTAGGTGCTGTATATTGCATGTATTTTGCGGTTTCGCTAATTATTATATATATATTTTTTAAAGAGGTTTTTATCGCGTGAATTGAGTCGTGTTTATGAGGTTTGTATATATGTGTACTCGTATATTGCTGCGTGTATTATTTTCATGATCTACAAGCGTATATCACTGTAGAAGATAATATTTATTAAATATTAAAATGCATGTTTGACGTTGAAGTAATAGGTACTAATGAAACACAAGGAGGTAAGGTAGGATCTTTTGAAAATGGACACCGGCGTTGAAAATAAATGTAATTGTTTATGCGATTATTTTGTGGCCAAAAATGTTTCAAAAAGGAGAAGAGGGTATTGGAAATTTTTCCGTGTGATTGAGCGAAGCATATTTTTTTGTTTGACTTGAAAAATAAATTTTTTGAGGTCTGAACTAATAGAAATGATGCAACGATGATATTAAAGTTTTCATAATTGAGTATAAAATTTTACGTTAAAGGGGTATTTTGAATGTTTTTTCTCTACTTTTCTTCGTTTTTTGTTTGTTTTTTTTTTTTTTTTTTTTTTTTTTACGTCTGTAGGTAATTAAATTAGCATAGGAGCAACTTTTTTCATCATCTTACATCTCCAAAATCAAAAAGTGAGAAATTAACAATGCATATTTAAAAAAGGTCTTTCGTATTTTCTAGTTTTTTTTTTTTTTTTTTTTTATAATTTTCAATTTGAAAATTTTGAAAGTTTTTTAAAATTTTTATTTGTTACCTGTAAAGGGAAAAATTTGTTTTATTGTTTTTTTTTTTTTTTTACTTTTAAAACAAAATTATAGACAAATTTTCAACAATCTGCAATTTTTAAGGTTTAAAATAATATTTTAAATGATTTTTTTTTTTCACGGTTTTATAGAAAAATTTAACGTTTTTTGGAAAGTTTTTTTTAATTTTTTACATTTTTAGCAGTAAAATGATATCTATTTTATCATCATTTAACACATTTTTCGAAGTTTTTCTGGTATTTTTTTCAGCTTAAAATGATATGGAACGACTGTTTTGACCATTATTTTATGTATGTTTTTTTTCAGTTCTTCACGGTTACTATTTGGATTACTTTTTCATTATCAAACAAGATTTTTAAGAATTTTTTTCAACTTTTTTGCAATCTTGATCTGTAAGATGATGTTTTGAAAATTTTTTTCATATTTTTTCATCTTTAAAATTGAAAAATTGACAATTTTTGAAGACTTATTTGAGGTTAGTGCGTGTTTTAGACTTTAAATAATATTTCAAACGATTTTTTTCGCTACTTTACATGTTCCTTATTAACGATTTATTCACTTTTTCGCCATTTTTGGACAATGAAATGACAATTTTATCAATTTTTTCATCATTCAACTCGTTATTTGAAGATTTTTACGTGTCATTTCTGGCCAGCCATAAAAATCTGTCCACTGATGTCAGTCCAATGATGACGTCACACTGTTGATGG
>FIZR01013754.1:0-11417 GCA_900060175.1 Ferrisia virgata | reverse complement strand
CTGGACGGTTATTATGAACTGTCGTCATCGATAACGATTCGTTAACCGTTCGCTATCCGTTCGCTATAAACTTGTTTGATGAGTTTTTGTGTCGTTAAAATAACATAACATAGCGAGTGGTCCGGACCAGTCGCTATGCTATTTTTTTTCGTTATTCGATCGCTATTTAGGAATTAGAGTGAATTTTAACCCAAAGAAAGCCAAAAAAATAAAAAGAAAAAACTTATTTTTGTTTCCGGCAGACTAAGCGGACTTAATTTCTTTTAGTTTTCTAATATTTTTCTAATTTTCTTAAATAATAATATTTTGAATATTTCTTTCCTAAACATCACAATGAAGTGAGTATCGTGTATTCATGTGTACCTCCAATTCTTAATGGGTTGTGTGAGTATTTTTCATACTTTCTTCCCTGAGATGCATAAAGAACAAATTTAGCCCGGTTGTTTACTTTTCAAGCCATCAGTTTTTTGGAGTCTTCCTTTACCCATTTTGAAGACCCCCGCCTCTCACCTTCACTAATGATTGCTATGAAAAAATTTCTTGAGTAAAATTTGTAGCTTAATGAGTCAGGAATATTTCGACTTGGGTGCAAAATTTTTATCAGACCGACTCCTCTCTTCTGTTTCTTATTTCGCGAAATAACTCTAAAAATAAATTATCCCAAAGTCTTCAGCACCTACTGTTCAACGCTTTCTTAACGAGATTTTCGAAATTTTTTCATCCGATTGCAAATGTAACCAAACAGCTAAATTATCGGAATTGAAACACATTAAATAATACAAAAAATTATTGATAAAAGATACCGCTGGGAAGCCCTCAATAACAATTGAAGAGGAAATGAATTGCACGCAAGACTGTGACTATTGTTTTGATTATTACATATTTAGATTGACAAAATGCGAAATTGAAACTCGATTCGAAAATATAAAATACACATATTCTCAGTCAATCTTTGAACCGAATGACTCGCGAACGAGTGAATCACTTCAAATCCTACTTCTCACAAATTAATAAACATATTAATCCGATATAGCAGCAAGTATCTCGCTTTTATTCGTAGGTGATTCGGTACATGTATTTTCTATGATCTTATTCCGAGATTAGATGAGTTCAGAAGCAAGCATAATGAAGAATTATGAAACTAATCTACTTTTACCCGATTTCCATCAACGATTAAATCCTAAATCAAACAGGAAACAAATTCCGTCTAGTTTCTATCAGTAAAACGGAAACCATGATGATAATATGAGTACGAGTTTTCGCGTTGAATTTGGTGCTCGTTCATAACAGTAAAGTATGATCGGAAAAATGAGTAGGTAAGATTAATCCTAAATATCCGAGTTTGGATACAAAACCTTCTAGTAGAAATTTCTGCAAATGGGCTTATTTGATTATAACGAACCTTCCTTCGATTTAAAAATGAAACAAAAAGTGTCGCGTGGCTTTTTCAGCCTGATTTTTGTGGAAAATTATGATCACGAGAATTGAAACGCGATGCTTTCTTCCTAAACAGTATTCAGGGTAGGGAGGGTTTAATAGGGCTGAAAAGTCAAGACCCCTGATAGCCACATTTAGGAACCTTACTACATCTATTTACCAAATTTCAACTTCCTAGCTTAATTTGGAGGGAAGTTAAGTGAAGAACAAACTCAAAAAATTAGAGAAATTGACCAAAATATCACATTTTTGGGGCTTTCAAGGGTGGCAATGAGGCCGAAAAGTTAAGACCACCAAACAGCATATCAAAGGACCCTGCTAAATGTACATACCAAATTTCGATTTTCTAGCCCAATTTAGTGGAGAGATAAAAGAGGAGCAGTCCTTTTCAAAGATCAAAACCCCTCCTAACTGACTTATGAGGCTGATTCTTGGATATGTAATACAACTTTTGATGCTTTATCGATTAGCGCAAAAAGGAACAATTGGTACAATTTTAGTCTCTCAGCACCCCCTCTCCCATAGTCGGGCACAACTGAATTTTGACTCTCGGTCGTCCCAACTCATGCATATCAAATCTATTGACGAACTAAGTCGATTGACCGATTTGTAGTGATTTTGGTCGGTATCGAGAAGAGTAAATGAATTTAGTCCTCAGGCGAAAGAAAATAAGGCAAATAACTACATTTTTGATACTTTGTGGAGGTGCAATGAGGCTGAAAAGTCGAAACCCCGCAGGGTCGCATTTCTGAAGAGTCTTTCCTTATAAGGGGTCAAAAACGGCCCACGATCCAAAATTGATCAAACTAGAACCAAAATGTTACTTATGATCTGAAAACATCCCCCAAAAAAACTGACTCCCATACCCACCCCTTCCGGGATTATCGCTCACCAAGTATCGAAATTTCAACAAGCGATATCTCTGGAAGGGGAGGGTAAAAAATTTGGAAATTTTGGCAGATTATACATCTCACTAAGTACTATGAATGAGAGTTTTTTGAAAATTTTTGGTTCACATTTTCTCAATTTTTTTCATGTTGAAGTTTTCAAAAAAAATTGATAGAAATCTGGGAGGGACTCATGGTTGGAAATTTTTTTATTATCTTTGTGAAGTGATTACCATCACATATATTTTTTTGAGGTTTCGAAATTAAGTGTAACATGCTGAAAAAAATTCAAACCCAAAAAAAACACGTTTTTCATAATTGATAAGGCAGCTATCCCAACTCAAAGCAAAATTTCGAGGCAATACATGAATAAATTGAAAGTACATATTAAAAGAACACCATTTTCAAAATTTCAAGTCCTGAAATGCATTTCTCGAATTTTGGAGAATTTTCAAATTTCAAAATTATCTCACCGTCGTATAAATCATGAAAATTTGATCTGATCAACAAAAAAAAACTGAAATTCGGTACATACCCTACTTTTGATCCCCCCAAATCGATTGAAAGCAGTTTCCAAACGTTTCGTAGCTTTCAGGAATTTTTGTACTACTCCAGTGCTGGAAAAGGGTTCATAAAAATGTTACATATGAACATTAGGATGTTCCTTAAAATACAAAATTTGAAATTTTTGGAACCTCACCCACCGGAAAGTTTTGATCGGCCCTAAAAACATCGTAGCTAGAGTTTCGGAAAAATGTTTCACTCAAGCTCCAAACTTTTTTTTGATAAAAGACTTCTGTCTTTTTCGTTGATCAGATCAAATTTTTATGACTTACACAACGATGAGATATTTTTGAAACTTGAAAATTCGCCAAAATTCGACAAATGCATTTCAGGGCTTTGAAATTTTGGAAATGATGTTCTTTTGACATCTGCCTTCAATTTATTCATGTATTGATTCGAGATTTTACTTTGAGTTGGGGTACCTGCCTTATTAATTATAAAAAAGTAGTGAAAAACGTGATAGATGATCACCCATCAAAGATGATAAAAAAATTTCCAGCCATGAGTCCCCCCTCCCTAAATTTATTTCAATTTTTTTTTAAAATTTCAACATAAAAGGAAAATATGAACCAAAAATTTTCAAAAAATTCTCATTCATAGTACCCAGTAAAATGTACAATCTGTGAAAATTTCAAAAGTTTTTACCATCCCCTTCTAGAGAAATCGATTGTTGAAATTTCGACATTTGGGGGACGATATTTCAGGGAGAGGTGTGAGTGTGAAGGATCAAACTTTTTTAAAGATGTTTTTAGACCATTGATCGATTTTGGGTCAGAGGCCGTTTTTGATCCTCATAAGAAAAGACTCTTTGGGTATGACTGCATTTTGACCCAAGGTCATCCCCACTCATATATATTTAATCTGCCGCCAAAACTGAGCAGATTAACCGAATTGGAGCGATTTTGGTCACCATCCAGCAGAGTAAATAATTCTAGTGTTGGAGGGGGGGGGGGGAGCGATCAAAATAAATACCTGACATGGCCAAAAATTTTCGTAATAGTACTGTAGGACCCTAAAACGGATTGTGTTGATACCCCCCCCCCCTTGGTTGTCGTAGATCGACAGACTACGATAACCTGGTTTTCATTGACAACATGGCACAGAAAATCGGACTAAAATTGGCTATTTAAAATAATGCAAAAAATAAAATCTACGAAAAACAATTCATAATAAATGTTCTTCCCTTCCTCACTTGAGGTTGTGAAGCATACCTCGGTGTACCATAATGTTCCTTACTAAACACCACGTTCTTCGTTATTCCAGGCACCATCGATCGAGCACCCAAAGAAACATGCTACTTTCAATTCTGATCCTCTCGTTACCATTAATCAACGCATTCGAAGACGACGACCAGTCTTCAGAATACCTCGAAAAAACATCACAATGCGTCAAGGACGTGCCACCACTTGAACGTCTAAAATTCAACCTTTATCCAGCGACTTACGAAGAACTAGTCAAGCAGAATGATTTCTTCATCGACAGAACCTTATTGCTGGAAGAAATCTTCGCAAAAAACACATCCTTCATGACTGTTTTCTATTTACCACATAAATTCAGCAAATCGATAAATTTACAAATGATTCGAACATTCGCCGAAATCGTGCTGGATTCGGATTACTCGATGGCTCGTCGAGAAGACACCTTCGCCTATAACTTCTTCACACGAGGTAAAATTTTACACGACAACGGTATCGTGGAATTACTAAAAAACCCTCCACTTATCTCGCATAATTCGCACATCATAGACGAACACCTCGGTCAATACCCGATAATATATTTGAATTTTAGCGTCATCAACGATGTCGACTTCATTGCAAGTTGGAGCAGCTTGAAAGATCGTATTGGTATCGAATTCAAGAGATATTCGTTTCTAAAATCGCGTACAAATGCTACCGATTTGGCGAGATTTCAAAAACTGATCGAATACTTTAATCGTACAGAAGGTGTCGAGGATCGCGAACGATTGGTAGAGTTGCTGAGTAGTTTGGAATGTTTAGCCAATGCGGTGAGCCAATTCTACAATAAGAAACCTATTTTGATGATCGACGAATACGACAGTTTGGTTGACTCGTTTCTCCATAATCGTTACGCTTCCAAAACCGAAGATGATAAGGCTATAAAATATTTCATGAGATTTAGATACATCTTCGGCAATAGCAGTATTTGGCACAGGGTCATAATGACCGGCACGTACAGTATATTTAAGAATAGATTAGATAGCTTACCAGTATCGAAAAGTATTTATCATACTCTGGCTAATAACATATCGTATTTTTTTGGATTCACCGAAAACGATCTTAAACTGCTCTCGAAATCTTTCCAAATAAACGAATATCAGTTGGAACACGCTCGAGAATATTACAAAGGTTATCGAATGGGTACGCATTTCCCTATCTACAATCCGTGGTCTGTACTAAAATACTTCGAAACCAAACAACTGGAAAATCACTGGGAAGTCGCATTCAAACATATCAGCTTTCTAAGAAATTTATTCATAATCGATAAAATGCGAAACGTTTGGATTGGCTTGCTGGGCGATCGAACCAGATGCGTTACTCATATTTACGAATTTTTCGACGAAAGGGATATGTGGATATTGAAAATGACACTAGCCACAGACCATCGTATTTCCGCTCTGAGTCCAAGAAAATTCACTCAAGCATTGATGTACTTGGCAGATACGGGCCATTTGACCTGGATGAGATACAGGGAGCCAGATCCGGATAAAATGTTCAACCTTTGGTTACCAAATCAAGCCACCAGACAGTCGACTTTCTTACGTCTGAAGGCAGCGTACAGCAAATACTTGAATGTGAAAACTACGCTAGTCGACGAAGCTGCCAGTAAATTACACTCGTACTTGTCGAGCGATCGT
Source organism: Ferrisia virgata (assembly GCA_900060175.1). Taxonomy (NCBI): domain Eukaryota; kingdom Metazoa; phylum Arthropoda; class Insecta; order Hemiptera; family Pseudococcidae; genus Ferrisia; species Ferrisia virgata. Next base: position 5,654 of record FIZR01013754.1, on the reverse strand, counting down.
TCTGGCCAAGTGTTCGTCGATGTTATGCGAGCGTTTCAAGTACTTTACAATAAAACCAGTCCGATGTTCGACAAAGATAGAAAATACAGCCAACCGAAAGCTAAACCGGTGGCCAGACATATTGTAGATTACATGGGATTACGAATGAAATACAGTTACGATTATAAAATTGATCCGATGTTCATGAACGGCTTCCTCTTGCGTAAAGATAATATTAGCTATTTTATTAATTTCAATTACAATCAATCGATTGAATCTGGAGACGTTTTGGAACGTATTAAAAATTATACTCATCCGTGGACTGTTCTCAGATTAGAAACCAAGATAGTCAAATATGTTGTGGTCAGCATTGCCAATGATAGCGACGAAGCACATATGCTAAGCTATACGGTTAATCTACCACCGGATTATACTCCAGAGTGGTATCTAGTTGCAGGACAGATTAACTCTACCTCGAGTTTTGCTAACGCAACATCGGTCAATATTGATCAACAATATCCATCTACTGAAAATATTATAACCACAATTCTCCACAATGCTAGTCAGCAAAACTCTCAGGATTTTCCCAATGGTACGGAATCTGCTGAACCTTTTACTCTGATTTTGGGAAATTCTACCAATACCATTGAAATTGAACCCGCTGAAACTATCTATGAAAATCATACAACGATTTCGGTATCGTCTACAAATGCCAGTACTTCTGAAAACCACAATACCGCAGCTGTGGCCATCGAAGTATCAAAAGTCGTTCATGAAAATACGAATAATACCGCTGTTGAGGAGACAACTGTAACTACTGGAGAAACTCGATATTAAAGAATTAATTAAGTGAGTAGTTGAGACTCCGCAATTACAAAAAGCTGTTTAAATGGAGATAAGAAGGTACTTTTGGCTCATGGACGTGTTCTTCTTTGTACTGCACGAAAATCCACGAATCTCTTGCCATGAATGGTTTGCGAGCAGAGGAGACTTGTTTATTAAAATTTTTGAAGAAAGACTTTTTTTTTTCTTTCTTCAAAGTACCTGTAATTGTATCAGATTGCAGAACTTCGTATTGTCTAATCTACCTGTTTAATTCAAAGGCATCGTCGATAGAACTAATCCTTCGTATGAATTATCGAACTGATGCCTAAACGACTGAATTAATGTATAAAAGCTCATTGCTAGGTGGTTTCAGTTTCCGTTATCAAACCACCTAGCACTCTGTGTGTATCCTACTAAACCTAAGGATGATACAATCCATAGAGTAGGATTACATCACTTTGTTCTTTTTCTTTGTTTCGTTTTTGTTTTCTCTTCTTCAAAAATACTTATGTTTTTGTGGTTCTCTTGTTTTTTTGATTTGGAATAAAATTAATGAAAAAATGTAGATATTTTGCGTTCTTTCGTCTAAAAGACATAACAAACTGGCGCAGTCGGTAATGTTCTCGTTCGTTTGACATAACTTTAGCGATGAAATTAATTTTTTCATTAAAAATAAATTACCTAGCTATAATTATTATAATCTATACATAATACGAGGAAAATTTGAGAAATTTCTCCCCCTCCAAAAAAATTATTGGGATTTTGCTTTGATTTTGATAGAAAGACGTGTTTAAAAAAAAGTTGTTTTTGAAATTTAATTTATACGAGTAAATTTACTCTATTCCTAAATTCTCAGAAATCTAGTTTCGGAACGATTTTTTTGTAATTATAATGAAATTCAGTTTTTTTTGTTTTTGTCGAAACTTTGAATTGCAGATCTTTTTAGCAAAATATTTTATTCAATTTTTTAATAATTTTGTCAAAAGTTTATTGTTTTTAATTTTTTTAAAATTTTATTTGAAAATTTCTTTTTCATTTTTGTTGAAAAACTTTGAAAATTACCTCATTTGTAACTTTTTCAAATCCTTTATATTTTTCAAACATTAAAAAAAAAAATAGTTTTTCCTATGCTTTTTAAATCAAATTGGTAAAACTTTCTAAAGTGCAATTTCTCATAAGTGAATTCTTGTCCAGGCCAAATTTTACGGGCCCCAGTGCAAGTGCACCCCCTGCACCTCCCTCTCGCTGGCACTGTATTCATATATCGAAAATCATTTTCATAAATGAATTGTTGGTACATACAAATAGAACTAAATCAAACCTAAAGCAATTAAATTTTAATTCAAAAAAAAAAAATTTTGGTGAATTAAATTTATAAAAAAATAGAAAATTTAAAAAAAAATTAAAATTGTTAGAAAAAATTCTGAGTTGAATTAGAAATCAAGATGGGAAAATCATGTAAAAATTGAATTCACTTTAGAAATTCAAAACAAAAATTTGAACGAAAACAATATCAAATTCACCATTTTTAATTAAACTCGAATAATAAATGGAAATGGGATAATTTATTTTTGATGAATAAATTAATTTCATCGCCAAAATTAATTCAAAAAACGAATTTTTAATAGATTAAGGTATCTAAATGATTTTCTACGTACTTTTTTAAAATAAAAATTTAACAATAAAAATTTGAAAATCAATTAGGTAAGTATGGATATTCATTTTTTTATGAATTGAAAAATTTATTGAACTTCAACAAGCAAATTTTCAACAAAAAAGAAATATTTTTGTGAAAATTCAACAATTTTTTTTTCTCCAAATTTAAATTCCAATGGCATTACGGCTTGTGTTGATATCATTTTCGGCGTATTTTCTCATAGCGAGGCGAAAGTTGTTTGACAACACAAATGTGAACATTACTTTTCGACCCACCAATGAGGGGCGAAAGTATATAGATATTTTCTTATGTATTATGAAAATGAATTTTTCATCATTTGCAACAGGAGGCAGACTGACTCACGCTGGTGTGGATAAAATTATGAAATTCACATACGAGCGTGATGAAGAAAGGAAAAGAGAAGAGGAAAAACGACATGTACAGCGGCTAGAGTATAACCGAAAGCACGATGAAAATCCAAGGCATATGGAGCTCCTAAGGAGATAGTCACGACTGTCCCATAGTGAGGGGGCCAAAAGAGAACGACTGGCGGAATTATACAGGTAAGGCACTTTTAATCAATATCCGAACTAGGGTGGTCCAAAAAAGTGACTTTTAAAATTTTTATGGGACTCCCCCTAGAATGGTGCCCCTACAAAAATTTTCAGCTCGATCGGTTCACCCCTCCCCTCACACAGTGGCCCTCTGAAAATATTTCGTGTTATTTTTTCAGAGATAGTGAATTAATTAATTGATTTTTTTTCGCAGCCCACAGATGTAGATTCCTAGCACCATTCAAAAAGCAAACAATGCAACTAGATTTGGCAATAAACGTGCCCAAAGGTTTTCATGTGTGTGTAATGGGAATGCATTCATCTAGCATTCATCTAAAACGCTTTCCACAAATTTCTAGTAATGAATTTTTCTTCGACCATGTAACAATGTTGGATATTTCTGATTGATAAAAATTTTTGCAGATCCTTTGCTCGATCCTGGTTTATATGGAAACGTTCAAATTGGATTGTATAACACGTCACGCAAAGTGTGCACCATTTTCAAAGGTGAACGAATTGCCATATTATTAACAGTTCCTGATAATTCTAGAGAACAGAAATTGGCAACGTAGGCGAGTCTTTGAGCGGTACCTACTTATTATTTTACGAACACGTAGGTACTCTAATAGCGAATGTATATTTATATATTATTATTACAGGATCTGACTAACCGAGCAAAGGTTCCACAATCAAAAGAATACGTACTTGTAAAATTTTTTTATTCCGTATTTCATTGAATTAGTTTTAATTTTACTAGATTTGATTTTAAGAGTAATGAATACTCAGTTATTTCAATTGATTTCTATTTTTATTCACATCTAATAGGAGGTTCCGCATCTATCTCTGTCACTCCTATACATTTATTCTAAATTATTATTATTCATTTGATTCACTTCCTAAAAATTTATTTTTTATTTTATTTTATACCAGGGTTCCTTTATTCTTTTTTAACATCAAATTTGTATTTTATTACAATTGAATCAATTAATTATGAAGGTTTTAATGTAATACTTTCGCATCTGTCTGTCACTCCAACCTACATTGACAATTTCACATATAAGAATTTTGATATGTTTATTTTGTCACATGATTGGTTTTCTTTTTTTTTTTATTGTTCGATAATTCATTTCAGTTGGTTATTTTATTATTTAAGGCTCGTATGAATTAATTATTCAAGATTTTAATCACTTATTTCCGCAGCTATCTCTTTCTATTAGTAAATAATAACGATCTGTTTTATTGTAATCTGTGACATGACGTCATGTAGATTCATTTAATTAGTAGGTTAATTGGTAGGTATACTGGTGATGATTTTTCCATTTTTTTCTTAATAAATTTTATCTACATTTTCTGGATAACAAATCTAACAAAGCATTTCTGCTGAATTAGCAATTTAACCTACAGCAGATTTCCAGTTATTTTCAGATGATGTGAGTGCTACGTGTTCGTTTAATAATAACGAGTTTTTTTTTTTTTTTTTATAAACGAAGTGTTGTTGAAAAAAATTAATTTGAAAAAATGGGTTCATTTTTTTCCAAAATATCATCGAGAGATGCAACGTAAGTAGTGTTTCTTTTTTTATAAATTATTAATATTTAAGACAGGGTTATTAACACGAGTTATTTTACTGTAAAATAACTCCGTGTTAATAACTGGGTGGCATTGAGCGATCGGCAAAATTTAAATAAATTAATTGCACAATATTTTTGTCAATGACACTTCGCTAATTTAATTTAAAAGTTGCCGACTTCAGTTTCCGCAAGCTGAAGTTATCTCATTGTACACAATTTTTGTAACATGTTTTAATTTTTTTTTTAATTTCAGGACTCAAACGGAAACGATAAGGTACTCAGCCATCGAAGACGTTTATATGTAAGTACATTTTTTCATTTTTTTTTTATTATTTCATTTGTTTAGTTCCCCTATAGACTATTCACCATCAAATTACGATGTATTTTCATCATCGTACTCGTACCCCCAGTAAGTTATGTTTTGCTTTTTTCTATTATTTGTTTGGCTTTTTTTTAAAAACTAATTTTTATTTCTTTTCAGCAACGATTCGGTTTCCATTAGGTTACCATGATATAATGCATCGGAGTATGGTGATGAAGCAATCTTGGAGCGTGGTGGTACTGGGTACGTATAATTTCATTTTCTATATAATATAAAAAATTTAAAAACTTTTCTCATGTTTTTTTTTTTCAGCGATGAAAGGCCATACCAGGCAACGACTCTGAGACCAGTTTCGTCACTAAGACGAAACAAGAAGTATTTCATTGAAAATTGGATAAACTAAAATTGACTAGATATAATAATTAAATTTTTTTTGTTTTTTTTTTCTTTTTTAATTCTGTCAACTTAAAAATTAAAATTATTTTGTATTTTTTTTGTTTGTTTTTTTTTGGGGGGGGGGGGCAGGTAAATTATTCAAATCGCACTGATAAAGGGTCAGAGAATCAGTAAAAAACTGATCTTAGACGTATTAGTAGAATAAAAACTAACAAGTAACTTTAAGATAGGCTAGATCTCCTCTATATCCGAGTTTAGGTATCGTTTATTTAAAAAAATTAAATTAGAAACGATTCAGATAAGGCACTCGCCATGAAATTGTCCGATATGAGAGAAGCGTTAGGCGCGCT
>FIZR01013753.1:0-10688 GCA_900060175.1 Ferrisia virgata | reverse complement strand
GTATATGAGATGAAATATTTTTTTTCATATAGTAGACACCAAGATATGCAATTTGAGCTCATACGTGGAGAGAATTTTTTTGAGGTGTCTATCAACCAGTTTTTCAGGGTACCGAGTGAAAAAAAATAATCGTTTTTTTTTTACCCACCCTACCCTGTATACATAGATTCCATTGCGGCGCAAATCGCACGTCTCTAGCATTTTTAGATAAAAAGTTGGAATTTTTTGAAAATCACCTCAGATTTTTAGCGGAAAAAATTTCAGATCTGTGTATCTTGGCTCCCGCAGTGATTAGAATAGGCAAAACATTATCCGTACATTTAACTTGAGTAGCTCTACTTGTGGTACGAAGGAAGCACCATCGAAGCGAAACACCCTGTATAATAAGCCATTACTACATCCAATATGCATAATGGAACACGCTGACATAATCAAAAAGCCATAAATAGCAAACTTTAGGTAACGAATAAAAGTTGAAAAATGAATTTTAAAAATTTACACGATCGTAAAACTTTGTTTACTGGTAGTTTAATTTCGAACAACGAACATTCGGAGGCATTTACTCACGTATACGCGGAGGTACACGAAATCACTTCGTCATGAGACTTTTTAGAGCGGAATTCTCACGAAGAATATTTCGATTACGAGCAAAACTAAATAAGGTAAAATATCAACGAGGCTAATAAACTACTGCATAAAATAATAACAAAGAAAAAAAATCTACCCTCATTTTTAAATCGCGAATAGTTCGTCTTTCTCTCTCTCTCTCTCTCTTTCTCCACGAGTACATGCTTTGCAAAGATATAGGCTGCGCTGAGATTGACACGAAAACACAAAATTAATCAATTCAATTTCGCAGCGTGTTTCCCATATTCAAACTTCGTCAAGCGTCGTTTAACTTCACTTCTCTCTCGTATCATATCATGCGGTGCTGTTCACGGTGCTTTGTTCCATAACCGTACCGCCGCCGGCAATCGCGCGACAACGACGAATTCATTATCGTAATATCGAGCCGAAAAAATAATCGAAAAAATACACTATTTAAAAAAAAACTGCTGATGTAATGGCAGGAAATCGATCAATAGTACGAACCTTGGGCAAAAAAAAAATTGTAATATAAATTCTACTGATTAGATTCTAGGTTTTTGGTTAACGTACTCACTACAGGTACACGTGATATTTTGTGATTTTTATAATTTTATATCACGTATATTTTTCTATATCAAAATGTCAAAGAATATCAGACTACATATTGTTACAAACTATTGATGTATGGTGGGTGGCAGTCTAAGGAGGAGGAGGAGGAGTGACAACCAAATACGTAATGGGTGTCCTGTGAGACAATTTTTGAAAATGACAGATATTCATTTTAGTTATTTTCATTTTTTAATTTTTTCCCTCGAAGAATGAAACCATTTACTAGGCTCGATAGGTAAACTTGAATCATTCAAAATTCAGCTAAAATTATGCGGATTAGTACGGAGGACCTTGATGTCCCTTTTGGGGGTCTCAACTTTTCAGCCCTATTTCATTTCATCGCAGGCTCGAAAATGTGGGTTTTAGGTCGCTTATTCTTGTTTTATGAGTGTGTTCCTCGCATAACTCTCCTCCGAATTGTGTGAGGAACTTGAAATTAGGCGTGTACATTAAACATTCAGCAGAGACCCTAGATGTGCCTGTGGGGAGAGGGGGGTTGGCTTTTTAGCCTCCTTGAACCCTGTCTATCCTCAGTACAGATTAGGAAAAAAGCATCGCAAAGCGATACTTTTTTTCTTTTAATTTATTACGAACTTCTTACTTTTTTAGTCCAATTATGAGATTGATTGAAAATTTAGTGAATTGTATTGAATGTAAAATAATAAAAAGGCGCTCTTCAGATAAGAGTGACCCGAGACGCTATCTCCCCCCCCCCCGATCAATTGGAAGAGGATGAGAAGGGGGGTACACGCGAGGAATCAACTTTAAAAACGGTAAAAACCGAATCTAATTAAATTTAAAGCAAATAGAACGAGAGATGAAAGAATAAAACTTAGTTAAACTCGTATGACATTTAATTACTGATCTAATGTAATCACGAATAGCCTTTTCGGTACTGTGAAGGAAGCAACAGAATAGAAATGTCGAAATCCTCCTCAAAATGCACATCTAGGGCGTCCGCTGTATTTACACGCCAAATTTCAGCCTCACAGTTCCGAGAGAGAGAGAGAGAGAGAGGGGTGCTATGCGAGAAACCCGATACTTTCCCAGATCAAAAGGAAGAAAATCCCATATCTTCTCAGAATACGGTACTTATAGGGTTCGAACTGAAAATCTGAATTCATATTCGCGTTCGGGGGGTTCGATTTCTGTGAAAACGATACCAATATCATGAACGTAACCGTACTCCAAAAATCAGGCTGAGGGGTGCAGCAGGGGTCCAGCGGGTACTCTCACAGAAGTACTGCTTTTCCACTATGATTTTCTACTCTTACAAGATGCAACTATACCGAATACGAAAACAATTTCGACAGTTTCAAAATTTTTCCTAATGTATGGCTCTGTTTACCCCCATTTCAAATTTTTTCAAATTTTCACCACGACGCTTAGGAATTAAAATTTTGAACGGAAAAAAATATGTGATAGAGGGGTCACGTATGCATGTAAAAAGCACAATTTCAAAATCATACCAAACCAGTATTCTTATTAAAAAAAATAAATAAATGAAATTTCAAAAGGTCATTTCGAGGGTAAATTATAGCTGGAAGGGAATGTTGATTTTTTTCTGAAATGGCTCTCATGTAAATTTACAGCATAACGAAAAATTACGCAAATCAATCAGTAACCACTTTTTAAAAAAAAGAATGGCTGTTTAAAAAAAAAAGACCCCCCCCCCCTCGAAAACCAGCGAAGTTGGGAGTTGAGGCTCCCAAACCATTGGTCATGTATGTATCTCGTTAGTATGCATCTACCGCCAAATTATCACGTGAAAATTCCACGGAGGCGAAATTACCCATACTAATCTCTCTAAAGCCATTGACCGAAATTTAGTGAAACCAAAAATTTAGGACCATGAGGGGGTACAAAGGGGCTGAAAAATCGAGATTCCCCAAAAAGGCACAACTAGGCTCCCTATTGAATGTGTATACCTAATTTTAAGTTCCTAGCACAATTTGCAGGGCAGTTATACGAGGAACAAACTCAAAAAATAAGAAAAAATAACCAATTAACCACATATTTAGGGCTGTGAAGGGGTGTAATGGAGCTTAAAAATCGAGATCCCCAAAAGGCACATCTGCGATCCCTACTGGATATACATACAAAATTTCACTTTCCTAGCTCATTTTGGTGGGGAGATAGGGGGGGACAGCCCTTTTTCAAGGAAAAAATGGGGGGAAACCCTCATATCTCCCCTTTTAATTGACCTAGGAGATTGATTTTTGGATATGTAATACAACTTTGAATCCTCTATCAATTGACTTAAAAAGGGACAATTTTTGTGCTTTTGGCCTCTCAGCACCCCCTCCTCCAAAAAGGGGCAAAACTGAATTTTGACCAAAGGTCATCCCCACTCATATATATTTAATCCGCCACCAAACTGAGACAATTGACCGAATTGAAGCAATTTTGGTCGGTATCGAGCGGAGTTGATAATTTTAATGTTGGAGGGGGAGGGGGGTAAAAATAAAAATAAATATCTGACATGGCCAAAAATTGTCTTAATGGCCATCTAGGACCTAAAACGGATTATTATGGTATTCCCTCCCTCTCCAACCACCGTTCGTCAATACAATGTAACATCCTGGTTTTCATTGAAAATATGACACAGAAAATCAGGCTAAAAATCAACGTGTTCGAAAAAAAAAAAACTTTCGTATAAGTCTCGTCGGACTTACGAAACATAAAACATGAAAAGTTCAATTTAGAAGCATCTCAGTAAGACAACTATCGCATCCAGAAACCCAGCGACCTCAACCACATTACGTTGAATTTTCCAACACATAGTATAACGAGTGATTCACATCGATCAAACTGGTTTCCTTCGTACTATAACGGATAAGTATTTAGGTTCCACGAAATTACAGCGTAAAATAAAAATTACAAAAAAAAAAAAAAAATGAACAGCAACAACACTCTCGATGAGCGTAGAAAAAAAACCTGTAGTGAACTTAAAATTACCGCTGACTCGATACGAACCGGTATCCAGACTGAAATTCATACATTGACAGGTAACTTCCTCAATAAAATTTTCACTTACCTAGTAAACACATCGAATTCAAAATTTGATATATAATCGTCGCAGGTCAGATCGATCGTCGATTTCAAGGCCATCGCTTCTAAACCTGAACTGATCGGATGCACTTCGTTTAAAACTTGCCGGAATATTTTCCAAGGCACCAACGTACTGCAAAAAAGACAACAAAATTCACATTAAAAACGTATTCTAGTTTCAATAATACACCGTGCAACAGGTTGATTCACTTAACGAGGCTATTGCAGCAATTCGTACAACTGATAAGCGAGTATCGGTTTTATTGTAGTTTCGAACTAGTAAACACCAGAAACCAATCCTTTTTATACAAATATTTGAAAAAAATAAAATAAAAAAATTTCAACCAATGTCCTTTCATTACGAAAGGAAAAAAAATTCAAAATATGGAGCAAAATCCGAAAGTAAATTTCTCTCGTTGTTGTTTACGTAGGATAGGTTTACTTCAAATGTAAAATTCAGATACCTTGAACCTACCTACACTCGTTCGGCAAAAATCCTCTTATTTTTCATCTGCAAATAAACCGAATCGGACACGACCTTTGATCCTTTTACAATATTCGAATATTTTCGTATAAGTACACAACGAACAACCAATACATCATCATTGATAGGTAAGCTTTTGTTGCGTAGTTTCGAAAATAAAATACACAAAAGTCCGAAATAAAATTCGTTTTTATGCGAATCTCGAAAAGGATAAATCCTCTTAGCCATCACGAAAAAAAAAAAAAAATCCTTCCAGATGTTTCGCAAAAAGCTAGCAATTTTTCGATTGCAAAACCTTTTTTTTTTTCGTCCAAGTTAAGCATGAAGATTACATTCTTTCGAGTAGTTAACTTTTTCAATGAAATTTTTTTACGTTTCGTGCTGGAAAATGCTCGGGTGACGGATTCGAAGGCGAAACAATTACAGCAGACGAAATATTTGTTTGGCAGGTACACGAATGTGTACCGGTTACAGATTGCATTTTAAACTCGTGGCACGCACGTTTTTACCCATGTTCGTACATACAAAAAAATAATTGTTTTTCGACCTCTATTTTTAATAATTACCAGTTTAGCGGCACCTTTTTTTCGCAGCTAAATACATCTTATCACGTTATACCTTGTTATTTTTTCCCAGAGTACCTAATAATTTGTACTTTTTTTTTTTATTTCATCCCGAGACACCGATTTGGAAAAAATACCCGAATAAATGCAGGAGGGAAAAATCTCATCCCAAAAATACCTGTAATGTTCAGCGCCAAAGGTACTACAAACTCTTTCGAAAACCAACGTCGCCATCGTTGTCTTTTGTATAACATATATTTTCTCTAATACCATCGTCACTCGCCCAAACCCTAAGAGTTAATTACCTTCGTATACGAAGGGAAAAGACCTCTTCGCTAATGATACCAGAAGCGGGTGAAAATCTCGCAGGTAAATAAACTGATACTTTGCAGCCCGCATCGCATCGTATCGCGTAAACAATGCAAAAAACGAAAACCAACTTGCTTTAATAATTACGACAGTTGAAATAAATTCTCATCAACGTGACGTTTTATTTATTTTTTTTTTCATCTCACTTCATTCTTTGGTTTTTTTTTTCGTATAAATTACAGCTTCGAATTAGCCCGTTTAATATTACGTATTCATCTCGACAGAAAATTTTTCACCAGTTTGTAAAATTACAACAACCTTTCTCCCGGAGACTGTTTAATAATTTATCAAAAAAGATTCCATTTTGTTTGCTCGTACGCACGGTCAGCTACGTTAAATTGCGTTTCATTATGTTTTTCGCGAATTTAACGAGCTGGAATTTTCAACTATTTTGGTTGCGTATTTCGATGGATTTTGATATTTTTGTAAACGAACAGCTTACGGTTTTTCAAAATGAAGAACGCATATTTTTAAAAATGTACAAAAACCATAAGTAAGTAAATTGTTTTTGGCTCTTGGTGAGTATTGTAAATTCATCAATGTTTTCGAATGTTTCAACACTGAAAGATGTTTATTAAGTAATTCAAAAAAAATCATTTATCTTCGCCTAATGCCATTGAATAAATTTTATTTTTTTATAAGGTTCTGAAGTTCTCCATTATTGAAATTTTTCAAACATCAATAGCTCTTGAGGCGATGAATGGATTGCATTTCGATGATTTCACATCACTTTCAACTTCGACAGTACTGACTTGAAAGATTGTAATTTTTCGTATCGCTCCCCTCTCCCCTCCACCGTCCACCCATGAATTATATTATTTATTCTCGTATTAATAAAAATAAGACGAAAATTATAACTAATTCTTTCGCTAATTATTCTATTCGTTCATCGCAGGGCTGTAAAAACTGAAACCGAAACCAAAAGTGAAATGAAAAATTGAAAAAAGCAAAACGAAACGACGCTTTTTTGGCCCGAATGGGCCTGAAAAGTCGACACCGCGAAGAGGCACATTTACGAACAATACTACATATGCATACCAAATTTCTACTTCCCAGCTTAATTAGGAAGGGAGATAGGAGGAAAAAAATAAGGGGAAACCCCTCATATCTCCCCTCGTATTTGACCTAGGAGGCTGATTTTTGAATACGTTACACAATTTCGGGCTGTCTATCGATTGGCCTAAAAAGGAACGTTTTTTGCAATTTCAGCTTCTCAGCACATCCTTTCCCAAATTTGGGTACAACTGAATTTTGACCCCAGGTCATCCCCACTCCAGAATATCAAAACTGCCGCCAATTCAAGCTTATTACCTAAATTTGACCGATTTTCGTGGGTATCTAGCAGAGCTAATAATTTTGTTTCGGAAAAAAATAAATAAATAAATATCTCACATGGCCAAAAGTGGTCGTAATGGTCTTCTAGGACCCCAAAATGGATTTTGTTTACATCCCCCCTCATCCGTCACAGGTGACAGACCGTAATAGCTTGATTTTCACTGACATTATAGCATCGAAAATTCGGCTAAAAGTTGAAACGAAGATTTCGAAATAAATTCTTGCAGATTAAAATGAAAGTGTGACTGAAATGAGAAAACCACAACTGAAACTGAAATTTTTTCAGTTTTACAGCAATGTCAAGTATTACTTGCAAAAACCTAATAATATTGTTTGGAGACTTTCAACTTCGACTTCTCAAAGACACAACAATGTTGAGCACTTGTCCGGAGAAAGATCTTACAGCAGCAAAATTAAGTGCTCATGATGAACAGAAATATCAGCAAAAAAAATACTCAACAGTTCTGTTAATAGCGAGCTCAAATTTACTTCAGGATAAACCGTGGCTTTCTCATTGTTTTTAGAGGGACTTAAAGAATAAGAACAGAAGGTTTGTAATTATTTTCTACTTTTGGAACGTGGACAATGGAAATAAATATTGTTCAAAGAGAAAAGAAACAGATGGTAAAATTTCTCAAATATTACTGTTGAAAAATTATTTGCTTTCAACACCTAGTTTCATTGCAAACTTCTAAACTCGACCTCCTCCCCCCCTCCCCCGAGATGAAATAACATTTATTAGAGAAAAAATTTCAAACTGGACAAAAATTAGTATTTTAAATTAATTTATAATTTTTAAAAAAAATTTCACTTTTTTTTTATTTTACCCCCCCCCCTCCCATAGGGATGAAAAACTTGGTAAAAATTCATGTTTATAGACCCATCATTCCTCTAAACATTTAGATTAAAATTATGATTTTTCCTCAAATACCCGCGAATAGAGATTTTTTTCAAAACAAAAAGTTTTTTCGATGTTCTAGGCAAAGGGGTGGGATGAGGGAAAATTTTTTGGCACCAGTATTGTTACGGTTTCACATCTCTCACTTCTGGTTCCTGTTCCAAGTGTATAAAATTATAGCCATGATCACATTTCACAGATGATCTGGCAATTTGAGAGTCAAAAGACATTAAGTGAAAAGTCGAACTAAAACTGGAGCCAATAATTGTTTTGGTCCCAATTCTACCTTTCAGGACTGAGTTCTGGTTCAGTCCCGGAAACCGGTTTCAAGTGGTTCCTAGTTCCAGTATCGAATTCACAACGCAGCAGGCTGTCTAATAATTTACAAATAGCATTCTTAGGTGTCAAATTGAGCTTACATCGTTAGAAAGTTATGCTTGCGAGGTGTTCATGGTCAAAAGTTCAGTTCACCTATGAAAAGTTGGAAAACGTTCAATAAATGGCTCTAACTGCAGGTTTGATTTTGCATACGACATGTTGATGTTTTCCAGCAACACAGTTAATATTCTTTTATTCAAGATTTCAGATTGTAACTCCGGAACAAAGCTTTGAGGGGTACTGAGCCACAAAACTCAGGATGTGATTTTCACATCGCTGTTACTCGAATCACACCCTTTAGGTGCACTCTGTACAAGTGTAATTAGCGAAATACTCGCGTACAACGAATTTCTAGTCTCTAATTCAAAGGCTCCACACAGACCTAATTCAGCTACTAAATGAATTACGTATTGAAATAGTCGACTCGAAAGGGGAGAAAAATGGCAAACGAACCGGTTTTCTATTTCGCGTATATTCCATTGACTGGTCTGAGTCGCGTCGTTCGGTTCACTTGCGTACACTACTCACACAAACGTACCCCTCCACTCGGATTGCAGGCAGAGTGAAACACAGGTACTATAACTAGCATCTATTGTAATTATAATCGCCATCATTACCAATCTCACCGAGGCACGGTCACCTGGCTTCCATAAGGTAGGTAATTGTTGGTCGTACAGTACTCAGATGTACGAACCTATGAAGTGTACTGCATACGCGGCTTGCGACCACCGCACTTCACCTCGCTGCTAAGCCGGTACCGTAGCACGTACGCAACCATGGTGAATTCGAATTACCGCACTGTTCTTTGTTTAACCGCCATCTTGTCTCAACCATCGTCATTTCTGACAAATACCGCAGAAATGGAGCATTGTTTCGTTCCAGACGTCTCGTGTGTCCTATACAAATGTCATCGTTTTACTCCCTCTGCCCTCCTCATGATGCTTCACTAGCCTACTCAACCGTCATCTTTTCTACGCTATACTAACATCCATCATCTTTAGTATTAAATCGATGTGGATGTAGCGATACAGAGAAGCATCAACATAATTACAGAAAGATATGCGAAATTCTATTTTACTTTATACCATTATTGAAAATAGTGTTTCCGAGAAAATTCTAGCTTGTTACGTTTCGTATGGTTTCAGCTATTTTGCTAAAGCTGAAATGTGACGTATTTTCCAAAAGGGGTAAACAGAAGATACGGGTGGGAAAAAGACAAATTCAAAATTCTATCCGGAGTCAAATTTGGATGGCTATTTTCTAGCTTCGAAAACCATTCCAGGGTAATTCATGATGTCTAAAAACTTTACATAGCAAAAAAGTCACATCTGAAACCCATACTAATCCATCATGCCAAATTTCAAACATCTAAATCAATTTAGTTGTTTATTTCAAGGTCAAAAAAGAGACCCCCCCTTAATATCGCCTCTTCTGATTGACCGGAGAAATGTAATTTCTGGATACATATTGCAGCTCATGATTCTTTTATAGATCGGTTTGAAAACGAAAAATTTTTATCACCCATTCCCCCTCTATAAATTTTAGACATCAATGAAATTCATTCATACCACTAGAACCAGTTTTCGAATCCCAATTTTGAAAGTTTTCATCCTCTCACTACTCCGAAAAAGAGGGGTTTCATCAGTTCTTTTAGCCTAATTCTCGATAATATCAACAAAATCCATTCTGCGGTCCTAGAAGACCTCTACAAACATTATTGGCCACGTTGGACATTTTTATTTTTCAAAATCTAAAGATTGTTTGCTCAGCTCGAAAGCTAAGGAAATAGGCTTCACTTGGCAGCGGATTTCGTATTCTGGAATGGCGGTTGACTTCGGGTCGAAATTCAGTTATGCCCAAATTCGAGGGGAGGAGTGCGGGGGGGGGGGGGTTAAAAATGGCAAAAATTATTTCTTTTTGAGTCAATCGATAGACAATACAAAATTGTAAAACGTATCCAAAAATCAACTTTCTAAGTCAATTAGGAGGAGAGATATGAGGGTTTTTTCCCTTTTCGACCCTGAAAAAAGACCGTTCCGCCCGTATCCCCCCCCCCCCAAATTGAACTAGGAAGTTAACATGTAATATGATGTAGACTTAGTAGGGACCTGAAGTGTCCCATTTGCTCCACGCAGATTTCCGTTCGAGCTAGGGGTTAAAATTTCGTCGAAAAATTTGGTAATTGGTGAATACAGTTTTCAAGGAAATCTAAGGTCACGAGTTAGAATTTGTTTTCTTTCTTTATTATAAATGTGACGAGAATTTGAATCCTTCTCCATGCAACGATACGAGCCCGATTTCCCTCTTTCGAGTTCAGTTATTACTGTGGTATGAGAGACCACGTATCAATTTTTTTTTTCTTTTTCTCTCTCTTTTTCTCTCTTTCGACATTTCATCTTTGGGTTTTTCTCTT